>CATIWR010707891.1:0-18423 GCA_949677035.1 Omphalea diandra | reverse complement strand
TATATATATATATATATATATATTGACTTAGTTAGATTTTTCTATATTAAACGTGAATAAAATCAAATTAAATAAGATATTAAATAAGATTTTATATAATTTTTAGTCATTTTTCTATTTTTGGGGTCTAACTGAACTTTTTAAAAAAGTTCAGGAATCAAATTTATCCTTTATTCATTTTATAATTATAAGATATTGGTTTGAGAATAAAGTTAAAAAGAAAATTGAAATTTTGATTTTTTTTATTAAAAAATAAAGTATAAGATAGATTTGAAACATACTAAAGTTCAGGATTTTTTTAATAACTAAGCCTATTTTTTATTATCTGATAATTAATGATAATATTTATCAAGTATAACCTATTTTATAGATATTGTATTAATAACAAACATTAAGATAATATTATAGTCTCTTTCCAAATTATGATTATAATATTGTACTCCCTCTGTTTCATAAAAATATATTTAACTTTTTTCATATGTTTTAAATTATAATTTACTTTCTTTTTTAAATGTATTATAAATTTCTTAATTTAATAATATGCTCTTATTTAATACGTCTTACTATCAATAAATATGAACTAACATTATTTAATTATAATTGAAATAATATGAACTATCCTATTAATGTAAGGGTATGAAAAACATAGTAAAATGACCTGATCTGGCTATATTAATTAAATTTTTTTTATTTTGTGTAAAAATATAAATAATATTTTTATAGGATAAAGAGACTACTATTTACCTTCATAAATGAACAAGTGATGTTTATTAACTTAATTTTTTATAGTTAGTTTTGCATTTATTATATATTGTTAATATAATATAGCCACATTCTTTATATATATATATATATATATATATATATATATATATGAAAAATCAATAAATAACTTGTTGAATATGGTACTTAATTGCAATACTAACACATATTATAATAATAATAATGATGATGTTGACAAGTTCCTAAGAGCACCTATTAAGCCTAATTGATAATATCATTAATCAATAAATAATATGAAAAATCAATCCTACAACATAACATTGATGGATTCAATAATTACATTTTAATAATGTTTATATCTTTCATTGAAAAATAATTTATGTTACTATGTTTGCCACTTAATTTGATAGATTTTATTAATAGTTTATTGTTATTAATAGTTTATTGTTTTATAAATACTAGGTAAATATTCGCGCTTTGCTGTAAGTAAAAATATAGAGATATTAAGAGCATTATGTAGGCAAAAAAAGTTAGTCACAAAAAAATATAATTAAAATTATAAAACTATATGAGTAGAATAAATGTTATTGAATATATAGTTAAATGCTAATAGTTCAATGTCCATAAGTAACATAAGCAATATTATTAAATGCAAATGAGGCATGTAAATCTCTTTATTTTTAGTTGATGTGTGAATTGCCAACTTGAAAAAAAAAGAGAGACAAATAGAAAATAAGTGCTAAGACTGAATAATGAATGGATTTTTGTCAAGAAACATGGATTAAGTGAAAATTTTATTACTTTGGGGTGTTTCAAGAAAGGGGATGAGGGTTTCTTCAATACTTTCAAGCGATAGATCAACTTCTTTATCTTTTAAAGTTAAGCAAGTCAATGATAGACCAATTTCTTTGTCTTTTAAAGTTAAGCAAGTTGATAACAAAAAGAAGCATTGGCTTGGCATTATGGATTGAAGAAAAGCCTAATGCAAACAATTGAGGCATGCCTTCTTCAATAAGTAATGAAGGAAATAACGTTAAAGATATGCGGACTTACATTGTTTTTTTTGTCAATGTAGATATTAGAAAACAAATGGTTATGGTATCAATGGGGTAGTCATAAGCGAAAAAGTATAGATTTGTTCAGTGATATCAAAAATCTTGTGTACCCAAAAGAATGTCAAAGATGTTTGGCTACTTTTGAACTAATAGTCACTTGAAATATTTTTGTCAAGCCATAGATTCAAGTCATGAAGAATGGGATGAAGTTCCTACCTCTAGAACTATTAATTAAATTGATGGCAGGGACACTAATAAGTTTGACAACTAAGCGACCAAAAACCAAGAAAACAATTTCAATTATTGAATCTTCAACTATGATCTCTAATTTGTACATATAAACATAAGCTATTTGATTAAAGGGTTAAAAAAAAAAAAAAAAGGGCATAACAAGTGGGAGTTAGAAAAAATAACAGGTTCATTACTAAGGAATTGGGACCTCTTTGAGCAAACACACTTGCCATTGCACTAAACTGTATCATTGTAATTTTGAATACTGATTTTTCAATTTGGGCAAGTTTTATACCATAATTCAGTTGATGCATCAAGATTTTGTATTTTGGTAGTACAAGTAAATTTTGTTTCTTGAAATTCATAGAAATGTTAGAATAAAAGCAAAAAATAAATAGACATAGAAAGACAAAAAGCTAGATTTGACCTTATCAATATGAATGTCTAAATCTAAAAGCTAAGCAACTATCTTGCAATTTGTTTGTTTTTCTTCCTCTAGATCAACTAATTTTTTTGAAAGATAGTCAAACCAAAGAGGAATAAGTAATAAAAACCAATTCAATGCAAAGGACCAATGACAAAGGCATGCCTCAAGAAGTTTAAAAAAGGCTTGGGAATGTTTGTCTAAGAAGAAATCAAGAAAACAAGCATTGGAGCATTTAATGGATCGTTTTCACAATAGCAAAATGGATATTTCTACACCTTAATTTCATGTATGGACTCTCAAAATGTAATCTACAAGTCCAACTCTTCAAATGAAGCAATTTGCATTAAAAATATTTTTGAAAGTTCTAAAAGGTTCCATTAAGGTTCTAAAAGATTTCAAGATGCTTCCAAGAATATTCCAAGAGGCTTCCAAGAATATTTGAAGCATATTTAGTCGCAAGAGTATAAACCCTAAAAAGGTCACATGGAGGGGTAGCACATATAGTTAAAGAGTCAAAGTCCTAGTTCAAGATATGTCAAAGTTTTGTCAAAAGTTGAATTATTGACTTGTCTTCTTATTGCTTCTCCTTTTGGCCAAATTTTATAGCTTAGGAAATTTACTTGTTTTCTTTAATTATAATAATAAGTAAGTAGGCAAAATCTTTCTCTTCTCAGCTAAATAGTGTAGGGATTTATTCCTAGTTAGTTCGTTTTAAAGTTTCCCTTATAGGAACTAATTTTTGGTTCCTAATTTGTTGAGCTTTGTAATGTCTATAAATAGTTCATCAAAAATGTGTGAGAGCAATAATTTTGATCAATATAATTTTAAATTTTCTTGTGAGAAAGTTCTTTTTTTGGTTCTTAAAAGGATTTAGTGAATTTATCAAGGTAAGGCTTGGTACATTCAATCTTAATTTAATCTAAACTTAAAATTGACTTAGTTAATCTTAAGTTTGTCTTAAACAACCTTTAATTCTTTATAATTAACATTGTTAGATATAAGTTATCTGGAGGTCCTATTGGGAGTTAGAGTTTTCTTTGCTTAATTAGTTGATAGATCCTTGGCATTGGTTTTAACATTGCATATGAGTTTAGGATAAGTTACCCATGTTCGTATCATTTGGTATAAAAACTTTGGCTTTATCAATCAATTATGTATCCTTTATTTTATTTATTGTTGCTTTTAAATTCTTGTTCTTTCTTTTTATTTCATATTGTTCTTCTTTTCCTTTTAATTTATTCCAAGTGTTCTTTTTCTTCTATAATTCATTTTCTTTTTTGTTTTTGATAAGTTTGCTTATTTCTTGTGATTATTGTGTTAAGACCATTTGATTAGCTTGTATTAAAAAAGGTCAAAAAAAAAAAAAAAAAAGAAAAGAAAAGCAAGGGAAAGAAAAAGCACAGCAAATTGTGAATTGGTTTTTGCAAAGGGGTGAATTACATTTGAGCTATCGTAAAAGAAGTATTGTGATTTATTATTATTTACAAAGTAATTCATCCTAAACTCATTTTAAATCATTGTTATCAGTTCAAATTAAGTTCTTTGCAAGTTTCAATTGCAATTTTTCTTAAGTTTTATGTTTGGGTTGTCTAAAATAGTTATATCTAGTTTTCTTCTTTCTGTTTTGTTTTCTATTTGTTTTCCTTGATTCCAAAGTCATATTGAAGTTGGGTTTTGCTTTTGTTTGAGTTATGATTGAGCCTGATTTTGATAATAATAACTCTAGTCTCATAAGAACTAAAAAAAAAAAAAAAAGAATTAAAGTGGTAAAAGGCAAAACTGGTGAGCACATAAGAGAGTAAAAGCCACTTCGTGTGAAACACAAGTGAGAGTGTCATCTTTTAAGTGCAAACATGTAAGGGAGTGATTTTGTTAGGTTTCTTTTGTTATATTTCTTTGTTTCTAACCAATGTTGGATTCTAAAGAAGTAAAGCAAGATCTTAAGTGGGAGCTTTTCATGAGATCTATACAAGATATAATGAGCCAATTACTTAACGATGTTCATGTTGTTCAATAAAGAGTGGAGATAGAAAAGAGTTGAACTACCACCAACACCAACACCACTAATACAAATATAAGGTAAACTAGATAAGGGAGATGGATCCATGATGAAGATGATGAGTCCATAGATGATAACAACTAAGGGTGACAAAGACAAGATAACAAACTTGGCAGCATAAAGATAAAAATCCTAACTTTTCGAGGAAGAAGTGATCCTAAAACATACTTAGCATGGGAAAAGAACATGGAATTCATCTTTGAATGCCATAACTATTCTAAAGAAAAAAAAAGCTAAAGCTTATTGTTATTGAACTTGTTTATTATACTTTTGTTTGGTGGGACTAATTGGTGATAATTAGAAGGCATGGTAGAAAGGAACTTATCTCTAATCATAGGGATTTGCATAACTTTGTTCAAAGACTTATGCAAGGTTCTAGGAGTATGGAGGAATATTATCAAGAAATGAAGATGACCTTAATTTTTGCCAACATAGAGGAAGACAAATAGCTCATCATGGTCCATTTCCTTAATGGGCTTGATAAGAGGAGTGTTAATATTGTTGAATTGCAACATATGTAGATCTTGATGACATGTACCATATGACCCAAAAGGTAGAGAGACGACTTAAATAGAGGACTTCCTAATTGAGCTCTTCAACAACAACTAAATGGAGTAAAGAAGGAAGAGGAGTCAAAAAGCCTAATTCTAAGCCTAAAGCCAAATTCATTAAAGGTGGCAAGAAAGAAGGAAGCACAAACAAGTTGAACCACTTAAAATAATGACAAGTACCATTGCATGCTTTAAATGTTAAGGGAGAGGGCATATGGCTCTAGATTATCCTAATAAAAAGACTGTGGTAGTTATTAATGGTGAGTTTGATAGTGACGAAGAGGAAGAAGATGACCCCAAGATACCCCCACTAATTGATGCTAGTAATAATGAGGATGACCTTAATAAGGTACATAGCAAAGAGTTTCTAGTTACAAGGTGATCTTTGAGTGCCAAGATAAAACCAAAGATGAGCAAAGGGAAAAACATCTTTTATGTAAGGTGTAAGACATAAGGTAAGATATGTTGTTTTATTATTAATAGAGGAAGTTGTACAAATGTTGCTAGTACTTATTTAGTGGAAAAATTGAACTTGTCTAGTCTGATACATCACAAACCTTACAATTTACAATGTTTAAATGATTATGGGGAAGTTAAGGTCACTTAACTAGTGTTTGTATCTTTTTCTATTAGGAAATATATTGATGAAATTTTGTGTCATGTAGTGCCTATGCAAGCTAGTCGTGTTCTTTTAGGGCATCCTTGGTAATTTGATAGGAGGGTTAAATATGATGGGTACATTAATAAGTATGTGTTTGATATGGGTCGAAAATACATTATACTTTCTTCTTTATCTCTTAAAAAAGCATATGAAAATCAAAAAATAATAAGAGAGAGAATGTGTGCATATGAGAGAAAAAGAAATAAATGTGAAACAAAAAGAGAGTTGTGAGAAAACCATAGAGAGTTGTGAGAAAAGAGAGGAAAAAAGGCAGATTAAAAGGGATGCATAAAAGAAAAGTGAGGTACATGTAAAAGAAGGGGGTATGAAGAAAAGCTTTTTTGCAAAAGAAAATGATGTAAGGAAAGCCTTTTAGCCCAACCCATGGTTTTGTTTGTGTATAAAGAGGCATGTTTTTTTACTAATGACTTAACTATTTCTTTGCCTAGTGTTTTTATTTCTCTTTTGAAGGAATTTAATAAATTGTTCCCCGAATAGGTGTATAAAAGACTATTACCATTAAGAGGAATTGAGCATGAAATCAACTTTATCTCGAGCTCATAAATTCCAAACAAATCATATATCGAAGTAATCCCGAAGAGATTAAAGAATTGAAGTAGACGAAGAAAAGAGCAAAGCAATAAATGAGTGGCCTACACCAAAATTTGTTAGAGATGTGTGATTCTTCCACAGCTTTACAAGCTTCTATAGGCAATATGTTCATGATTTTAGCACCACAGTAGCACCTTTAACCAAAGTGATCAAAAAAAGTGGTGTTTAAATGAGGAATATGCAAGAGAATCTTTTTAATTTGTTTAAAGATAAGTTAATTTTTGCACCTTTACTTTCTTTGCCTAATTTTGCTAATACTTTTGAAATTGAATATGATGCTTCAAGCTTTGGGATTAGAGCTATTTTAATGCAAGAAAGAAAACCAATTACCTACTTTAGTGAGAAACTCAATGGAGCCACATTGAAGTATCTAACCTATGACAAGGAGATGTATGCCTTGGTAAGGGCTTTGCAAACATGTCAACACTACCTTTTGCTAAAAGAATTTGTAATCGACACTGACCATAAATCTTTAAACTACCTAAAAGGGTAATAAAAGCTTAATAAGACACATAGAAAGTGCAATAAGATCATAAAATCCTTTCCCTATGTCATAAGCTATCAACAAGGTAAGGAAAATGTTGTTGTCAATGCTTTATCATAAAGGTATGTATTTCTTTCTACCTTAGATGATAAAATTTTAGGTTTTAAGTACATTAAAGGGTTATATATAGATGACCATAATTTTAGTAAGTTCATTCATGCCTGTGAAAAAGTTGCATATGAAAAGTATATTAAGCATAATATATTCTTATTTAAAGACTATATTATGTGTGCCTAATTATTCTTTACATAAGTGCTTATGAGGGATGCACATGAAAGGGGTTTGATAGGGCACTTTGGTATGCAGGAGACTTTAAATATTTTTCTTGAACTCTTTTTATTGGCCTAACATGTAATTAGATATGCAAAAGATTTGTGATAAGTGTCTTGCATACATACAAGCTAAGTCTAAATTTAAACCAAATAGATTATACATGCCTTTACCCATTCCTAGCATGCCTTGGATTGGTATTTTAATGGATTTTATTTTGGGTTTGCCTAGGTCTAAATGAGGTAATGATTCCATTTTTGTTATGTTAGATTTTTTAAAATGACACACTTTATTCCATGTCAGAAAACTAATTATGTCATTAACTTTGCTAATTTATTTTTGAAAGAGATTGTGCACTTACATGGTATGCCTAGAACTATTATTAGTGATAGGGATACAAAATTTCTTAGTTTTAGAAAATATTATATGGAAGATTGTGAACAAAATTGTTATTTTTTACTATATGTCATTTACAAACTGATGGATAAATCAAGATTGTGAAATAGAACATTAGGACAATTGTTGCATGTATTAGTTAAAAAGAATTTGAAAACATGAGAAGAATGTTTGCCACATATGCATTCATCTATTTATTATTGTCCTTTTTTTAGATTGTTTATGATTTTGTTTCATTGAGTCTTTTAGATTTATTTTCTTTGCCTTTGAATATATCCATGGATTTAGATGGTAAACAAAAATATGATTTTGTTAAAACTTTTCATGAAAAGGTGTGCATGAAATAAATAAAGGGAATGAGAAGGTAGCCCAATAACACAATAAGGGACATGCGAAAATAACATTTAACCTAATGATTGGGTATGGATGCACTTTAAGAAAGAAAGGCTTCCTACTCAAAGAATACTAAGCTAAACCCTAGGGGCAATGGTCTATTTCAAGTCTCAGAAAGAATTAATGATAATGCTTATAAGATAGACTTACTTGATAAGTGTGAGTTAGTGTCATTATTAATGTTTTTGATTTGTCTCTTTTTGATTTTGACAAGCTACATAATTTAAGGACGAATCTTTTTGAAGAATAAGGGAATGACGCAAACCAAAGAGACACTAAGTAAGAAGAACTAATATGATATAAAGGACCAATGATAAGGGCATGTTCAAGAAGTTTAAAGAAGGTTTGGGAATGTTCATACAAGAAAAAATCAAGAAAACAAACATTAGAGCTTCTAGTGGATCTTCTTTATAAGGGCAAAATGGTTCTTTTACACCTTACTTTCATTTGTACACTTTCAAAATGAAATTTATAAGTCTAACTCTGCAAATAGAGTAATTTGCATTAAAAATGTTCTAAAAGATTCTAACAGGTTCCATTAAGGTTTTAAAAGATTCCAAGAAGCTTCTAAGAATGTTCCACACATATTTAGTTACAAGAACATAAAACCAAAAAAGGACACATGGAGGGGGCTGCACACATGGTCATAAGGTCAAATTCTAAGTCCAAAATTTGTCAAAGTTGACTAATTGACTTGTCTGCCCATTTCTTCTCCTTTTGGTCAAATTCTATAGCTTAGGAAATTTACTTGTTTTCTACAATTGGAACAATAACTAATTAGGAGAATCCATTCTCTTCCTAGTCGAATAGTGTAGGCATTTCTTCCTAGTGAGTTTTTTTTTTTAAGTTTTTCTTATAAGAATTAGTCTTTTATTCCTAATTAGTTGAGCTTTGTAATGCCTACAAATAAGCAATAAAAAAAATGCACAAGAGCACTAATTTTGATCAATATAATTTTGATTTTGTTATGACAAAATTTTCTACTTTGATTTTAAAAAAGACTTAGTGAATTTATCAATTGAAGGCTTATACATTCAAACTTAGTTTAATCTAAACTTTAAATTGACATAGTTAATCTTAGATTTAGCTTAAATAGTCTTTAATTCTTTATAGCTAAGGTTGATAAATACAATAGAGGTCTTGTTGGGAATTATAGTTTTCTTTGCTTGATTAATTGATAGATATTTATCATTTGTTTCAATATTGCATACGAATTTGGGACAAATTACCTACATTCATATCAAGAAGTGATAAAACTCTTTCAATTTTGTGAATGGGTCTTTCGAATTGAAAATGCCTAAAAGTTAGCATTTAAACCTATAGTAATATAATGATCTAAAATGGTTCGGATACCTATCATGAAAAGTGAAGACTCAAGGAAATTCTAGGTTATTGAAAATCTTCTTTCTTATTGTGATATTTTAAGCTAACATTGTTTATGAAAATATGAACATGTCATAATTTCATGGAATAGGATTCATAGAGATGATCTCAAAAGTTTCACAAACATAAATGAAAATCAATCTAAGTATAAGGAGAATACAAATAAAGTAAACCATACCATTGTATGATTTATTAGACATGTTAATGAATGCTACTATTACTGCTTTATTGGATTTTTTTATTAGACACTTCATTTTTAGCAAAATCACTTGCAAAATTTCCCTATAATGTCACATTGAGTTATTTAATACTACAGTAACAAAGTAGATATAGTTAAAATGATATGAGTTTGTAATAACTTTGCAACACTATGTCATGTATTGGAAAAGTACTTACTTATTGTTTAATAGTTTTATAATGCACTAACTTATTTTTTTAATAATACATAAGTGTTTAATAGCTTTATTTATTGTTTAATGTGTTTCCTTGCAACTTAGTTTGTCATGTTGATGGTTTCAACACAACCCACAAAGATAATTTGACTCATGACATCTATAAGTCATAATAAACATAGTTATAGGATATTTCATATCATATTATATGATAATAAAAAGACCATGCATTGAAGTATTAGTGTTACCAATCAATAGAAAATCATTTCTTGCATGCATAACCACTTCATTGAATTGTAGGAAAGAAAACTTATTAAAAGGAATTGTCTTATCATCAATGTCAATTCTATAAATGAAGTTATTATAAGGCAACTTGATATGCCACAAGTGATTGCTAATTTTGTAGTTTTTTTTTTTTTTTTACGCTCAAAATCTCAAAACTTGAAAGGCAATATACTTCTCCTTGACTAAGCAACAATGTGAAATGGGGAACATATGCTTTTCATATGAAGCCCTTCATGTTTGTTTCCTAAGCAATATAACATTGAATGATATCATACAACTATGCTAGATAATAGCATAATAACCAACTATAAGATATAATGACATTATTAAAAAGATATGTACAAATCTCATCTTCAATCATAAGAAAATCAAAGCTAAATAACTCATCTGGGTTAAATGGGTTATAGGAGTCTCATGGCCTGACAATTCACACTTTGATTCAAATGTTTTTACTCTTATCATTAGTAAAGCAAAAAGTGTGTATGAATATATATAAGAATATAAATATAAATATAAACATAAAAATTATTAAATGTAATGAAATTGTGAAAGGCAAAAAATGGTGACATGTTAGGAAGAGTACGCTAAATCAACAAATATTTCTGAATAAACAATATTTTTGGTATATGCCTTATGTTCATTTTTTTTTCAAAAGTTTTGTGTGTGCATATGACTATACGAATACCATCTCTAGATGTCACTCTTGAAAGAGCAACATATACGAATACCATCTCTATATGTCACTCTTGAAAGAGCAACATATAATTGCCTATGGCTAAATACTGGCTCATAAAGATATAAACCAATAAATTTTAAAGTTTATCTTTGACTATTGTTTATTGTCATGTAATAACATGGTTTTGAAAACTGGATCGGCCGATTAGACTGATAAAATTGTGAACATGTTAGTTGTTTGGTCCAAATCCTTATTCAAAACCAAATGACTATTAAATCAGAAAAAATTGGAGAAAATAGGACAAAACTGGTGGAACCAGTAATAATTTAAACTGGGTAGAACCCAATTTTACTTAAACTTCATCTTTTAATTAGAAAGAAATAGATGTCTAGGTTTTCTCCTTTTTGAAGCTCAAGTCAAATGCCATTTTTCTTATTCTAAAATGAAGATCAACTTTTAAAGCTCAAATCAAATGTCTTCTTTTCTTTCTTTAAAAGGAAGAATAACTTTTGAAGCTTAAATCAAACACCAGTTTTCTTTCTCTGAAATGAAGATCAACTTCATCTCTATCCATCATAGCCATCGACACCAATCACTATTTGAAACGCAGATCTTCTTCATCACTACCCATCACAACCTTCTGTTTGATAAAAGGTTTGTTTTTTAAAATTTATATCAACTTAATATCATGTCCTTTTGAAGAAATGTTATAGTTTCTATTTTTTTATTAAATTATTTGGGTGGTATCAAGAGTTTTACTACAAAAATATTTTGAAAAATCTTATAGTTTCTATTCTCTAATATCTTTGCTTGTACAGGCTGAGATCTCAGTATGGATATGTTAAGGGGACTATTGATTCTACAAAATTGGGTGTTTAGTTGTTTATTGTTTTTTTCTCAAGTCAATTGAATTTATCCATTACAAAGAATGAAGATGAGCTGAAGTTGATTAAGCGTTTGTTGAAGAATTCCAAAGTCTTGAAGAAAATGGTATTTCTTTACAACTAGTTTTGGTTCAAAGTGAAAATAAAAAATTTCTATCTCAAGCTTTTACATCCAATGGACTTCAAGAATGTGTCAAATCCTAGAAATGGCCAGTGTATTCGATTCTCATAAATGGCAACCATGTGAAATTAAAAATTATAAATTAAGATGGCTAGGATGTGTTTGTACTGCTTAAAGGACTCTGCCATTTTCATTGTTGAAACGGTCCATGCTTGAAGGACTCTGCCAACTCCCAACACTTGACTTTTGCCCTTTCTTTATATGATATACTCTAGTATGCATTGTAAATGCTTAAACAATTTTTTGCAATGATGTTATATAATAGAATACACTATCAGCATATGCAAATTTTTATATGAATTTTGTGTTATGAATTAGGATAATTGATTTAAAAAATTAATATTTGATAAGGAGAAATAGTTTTATATTTTTTATAATTTCTATTATTTTTTCTAATTTTTTAGATTTTTTTATCATTTTTTTGTAATTTTCTACTATTTTCACTTAAAATATAAAATTTCAAATATATATTTTATGAAGTATGTGAATTGGATCGGTTGTATCAATCGAACTGAGAATTAGTCACAAAATTGGTTCAACCACCAGTTCGATTTTAAAAACATTGTGTAATAACATATTTAAATTGAAAATTGACATTGCATTAGTATTAAAGGCCATTTTTCTTAGTCATTGATAAGATAATTCTTAGAATAAGTACTCCATTGCCAGTATAAGTTCTAAAAATGATTGTTGCTCATATCATGTGTTGACCTAATTAATTTGCTAACAATCTTGTCCTATTATTATGACCGACACTTAGGTTTAAATTGTGAAGCACCATTATAGGAGTTTTCTCCATTATAAGGGTTTTTTTAGTTTTAGTTCATGCTAGGGGAAGCCATTGAATTTCAAAGAATTTAAGGTCTATGAAGTAAAGTATTTGCAATTCATCTAAATTTACACATACTTTACTATCAGAATCGAAATTATAATAACTGTGTTTCTTCATCAGATAGGGCTAATAACTTGCCATTAATATTATTAACTATTTCATTGGTGGATGTCGCTATCAAGCGTTCTTCTAGATATTTAATACTTGTGCATTTTGTTTTAAATTCATGATGTAATGAATTTATTATAGTGCATATTAGATCTTCTAATTTTGGTAATAATAAATCATCAAGAATTCGTTCAACATCATAATCTAGTATGTTGGTTGTAGTAGTTGCACCATTGCCAATAAATAAAAGCCATTTCATAAAAGTTTATTCTTTGTCTAGCACATTATTAGCATCTTTATTTTGTAGCCTCACATTTGTTTTAAGGGTAAATACTTGAAAATATCACCGCAAGTATGATTTTGTTATTAAAATGTTGACGATTTCTTCTTTGATTCCTTTTAGGACATCTGACAAAATTCGTCTAACGTAATCACCAAGAACAATTGGCTTCCCACCAAATGGAACATATGATTTGTCACAATCTAGTGTGGTTAATATATTATGAAAAGATTTGTCAATTGCTTTAAAACAGCATTTGTGACTTATTTCATGATTAGTTAAATCAATAAGTATTTTGTTGCTATATAGAAATATTGTTGCAATTTTGGAAGAAGCAACCACCAAATCAATCTTTCTTTTGGACCATCATTTTTCAATAATTGTTTCATATGGATATATTTTTCCAGTTCTAGCATGCCTATATATAAAAAATAACCCATTTGTGTTATTAACAACTACATCAGTAACAATGCCATAAATTTGTTATTGTTGAAGGTTTAGTGTGGAAACCACTTAAGCATGACTATTCTTTAATTGTTCCATATCGTAATTTAGTTCTTCCATAAGAAGTCTATTACTTATTTCTCATAACATCCATGCTTTTGATCATGGCAAACTATGCTCCACTAAGGATGTTGAATTTTTGTTAAAATTATTTTCCAATTCAGCTAAAACTTATTCTTTGTATGGCTATCTGAAATAAGTGAAACATTCATATTAAACGTGTGTAGCAATTTATACCAAATGTCATTAGTGAAACATTCAGCTTTAAAATGTTCATTAACTTTACAAAATATGATCAGAGTAGTAAATAATCATCTAAGTTGCTCGGATGATGCTATAGTGCCACTCCTTTATAGCTTTTATCCATTCACTATCATTTCCTAATAATTCATAAGCATTGCATGCTTCTCAATAAGTTGAATATTGTATATTGTTAATAGTTTAAATGTCATCATAACTTATTGGTCTTTTAACGATATTTAGAAGTATTCGTAGATCATATTGTTTATCAACATTTAGGTGCACATAAATAATAATATTGATGCAATATGCATGTTTATGTTTAGTCCATATTTTATCTTTATTATTTCAAACCCATTGTGTATGAAATATGTTAGCTAGTGAGCATCGATATTTAGTTTGTTAGTTTGCATCCATTTAGTTAACACAATTTTAGTTGATTTCAAATTATGTGTAATACATCTAACATTTTGTACTTCTCTGAATATATTTCTATTTTTAAATGGAAAATGGACAAGGAGTCTTTCAATAGTAGGCTCTCAATGTGTATAAGGAACTCAAAAAGCCTATAAGCTACTTTGTCTAGTGAAATATAGTGACAGCCTAATACATTTGTATTTCATAAATAACGGCACTGATTCTATATTTGCAACATAAGTTACAATTACATTAATTACAACACAAATCTTGTTTGTGCCTTTATTTATATATTTAAAAAGATATTTAATCTACATTGACTAAGAAGAAAGTTCAACATTTACATGAGCTTTGTATTTGACAACTAAATCCTTGTTATATGGAATGACAAATCTATTATTAAGTGGAATTCCTTTTTTTTTTTCAACATAAGTGCCATTATCTCTATGCCTATATATTGAAAAATCTTTGTTGTCTATTCTTCAAAAAATATTTAAAACATTATTCCTGATTCATATAAGTAACATGCCAATGTGCAAAATCATATGGCCCATGTACCATAAAGTTAAAGATGATTTGATATGCTTCAGGATTATGATACTTGTAAGGAAGTTCAATTGATATGATAAAATAAATAGTAGATGATTTTGTTGGAAGTTTTTCATCTCTATGTAGCCAAACTAAATAATGAATATGAGACAAACCTCATTTTTGAAATTTAATCATATATAGTAAAGCTATAACTTAACTAAAGTATATTTTTTTAAGATCATATATTATTATAGCAATCTTAAATTTGAAAACCCTACTAATGATGTCAAGCCTATCCTTCAGTTCTTGACTAGATATTAGTTGTAACATATTTTTTTCTGCCAATTGAAGATTACACGTGAATGTAATAAAAAAAAAATCAAGATGCCTATAAAATTTATATATTATCTTTGCATCATGATAATGTTCTTCCACATATCTTGGACTACTTGTATGAGTAGATGACAATATAATTGATTTTCCAATCTTATTAACATTCATTATTCATTTTGTATAAGCTTGCAATATTTTAGAATATATTTTTGGACAAAGTTTTTGTTAGTTTCGTTTAATATAATTTTAATCATTCCTCTTTAACACATGAATATGCATCAACAATATATTGTCGAAATAATGGTCCTTGCTTAACATTAGTATGACTTCTTGTTTGCATTATTATATATGATATACATAATATTCAAGCTTTGTTACTTCTTTCTTATAATTTTATTTATCAGTGTCATGATATACATATTTAATATCTACTTTGCAACCATCTTTACCATAATTAAACAAAATTGGGTATTGCATCACCATAAAGCTAGGGTATAGATAGTTGATGTGTTTGAGTTTTCCTATTTTATGTTTGATAATGATGTCATGGTTCTTATCACACATACCAAAATCATTGTCAACCAACCTAACTATCTCCGAAGATGCAAGCTATTATATTGCATGCTATCAGATGACCACTTACCAATGAACTTTAACTTCAATGGTGTCAATTCAGTTTCCTAGAAATGATCCCTCGCCTTCCAAAATGATTGCGATATGCTATTGTTTTCATCTAGCATGTCTATTAAACCCTAAAAAATAACTTTACTGATATCTTTTAATGAATTACAATCCTTTATAAGAGACATCCTTCATGAACCTCATGTCTTATGTCATAAACGTATAGTTGCACAAACTTTGGTTATTCATTATCAATAGGAAATAATGATCCAATTGCATGGTGGTTCTATTCGTGAATTTGAAAAGCATAAGGGCCTAGTTTTTTATTAATGTTATAATCAATCTTTTCTCCCATTGAAGTGAAAGTGAACATAGAATTATAAAGTTGTATAGTCTTTCTAAAATGTACGCTATATCGCCTATAAAGCATAAAATTATGTAAAAAAATAGGAGGGTAATGCATCTTCAACAAACAAATCTTTCCTTTTTTATAAGGTAAAAAAAAAACTATTTTCATCGCTCTTTAAATCCTACACACTCAGCTCGCCAAAATAAAGTGCGCAATAAGGATATTCATGCTTTAGCAAACCAATATCTAATTTTCCTAAATATGAACCTAGAATTAAGCAAGGCTTAAGGCAAATTAAGTCATACAAGAATACAATGTTGAGCAAAATAGAAGAAAACTATCATTTTCGAGAATGCAAACATGACGCAAAGGTAACATCACATGTTGTGCAACAATTGTTAGAGTTAATCGTCAATGTCATATGATGTAGAAAACTTGTAATATCATCTAAATAGGCAAATCAAAATATTGTCATTATCAGATGATAAGCAATTAGCCTAAAAGCATAAGTTTTTATCAAAGAATATGAAAGTACAACTGTGAGTCGACATATTTTTAGAGAGTGCAACAACAACCAATGCATCTTTGAATGTGAGGTGCGACAATCAGTTGGGTTTATTGGGGAGCATGAAATACACATCCATCTTTTTGGCTGGTTGTTTGAAACAAACTTGGAATTTGGGTTGAAAATTGTAACCTCCTGAATAGAAATATTGACAAAAGTTTTTGGTACATCATCAATTTTTAGTGCATCATTTTCAACAATAAATATAATTAATTAACTAATACACATTGCTGTAGACATTTATTATACCTTATGGTTCTAACAAATTAGTTATATCCATTGAGGGAATATAGCTTTGTCGAAGGCACCTATTATAATTGGAAAATAGGTTTGGCAAACTCCACTTATAGTACTGTTATGCCCACAAGATAAAAAAAAAAAAAAAAAAAAATTGAATAAGACCCAACAAGACATGAATACTTAGCTAGAATAAATAACAATGTAAAGCTAACTGGCTTAAATTGGAATGACATGATGCTTCAATTACAATAAGCAGTAGAATGGGTACAAAACAAAGTGCATTAGATAACCATACACGACCGGTAAAAAATATAATGAGCCCGAGTAAGCACAACTGCACAAAATGTTTTGAGATAATGGATGTTAAGTCAATAGCATTAAATTGCATAGCAACACTATCATAATTTGAATAAGTGCAAGTAGCAAGTTTTGCAACTTATTTTACTATTAGTTACCACTTATTATAGAATTACAATTACGTTTTTAGTATAACTTTGAGTCAATTTATATGAAATTGTATATTGCAGTTAAGCACAAATAATTTAGCAAATAACGACACCGGTGCAACTACAGGAAGATTGGTGATTCTGCCGCCAAATCTTTTGCGCTAAGAAAGACTAAAGATGTTCTTCGAAAATGAAATGATAAATGAAAGATGTCATTGGTGATTTTTAAGTCAAACCCGGTGAAATTGATATATCGAGTCATATCAAAGAAAGTTTGCAATTTTTGGAATAGCTGACAAATTTGAATTAGAAGAAATTGAATACTTGCTATTACATTACATATGCAAGAAATGGAGCAATTTCAAAATAGAACAATTTTTTTTAAAAAAAGCATTTAATAAATCAAAATACAAATAAGTTTTTTTTTTTATATGAACCAACTATTTTTCTTTGGAAAAATAAAACAGTAAGATACTACTAAGACATGTCTTAAAAAGTAGCATTCATACAATTAGTAGTATTTATAAATTATCTTACTTCAAAATATTATTTAGCATAGCATTGTAATTAGTTATTTACATTAGATAAATATTATTTAGCATAACATTCATAAATATACAACTTCTTTTAAACTAATAAATATATCAGATATTATAGCATTTATATACACTTGATTATAATATATATATTTTATAAAAAAAATTCAATATTTAGTGATTGATTCAATACTTTTAAAATCAAGCTTGCAATCTCAAAATAAGACGTTTCATAAATCAAAATACCAACAAACTTTGTCTTTTTATAAACAATAAAATATTAATATATACGATTTCTAAGGCATGTTTAAAAAACGCGTTCATAAATATACAATTGGTATCATTTACAAATTAGGCTACTTTTAATTATTAATTTTTCTGCAGCATTACAAATAATTATTTAGTATAACTTTATAATTAACTTATATTTAATTATACACTCAAGCTATAGCAATATAGTGCAATTAGCAGCATCTTTAAATTATTTATTAGTCATTTATTATTTACTATAATGTCATAAATAATATGTATTAGAACTTTATAAATAATTTATATTTAATTGTATAATCAATATATATATGAATAAATATAATTTGTAACATATAATTTATATTATTTCATATAATTTATTATAATTGTTCTACATTGATAAATATAATTAATGTTATTTCATATCATATATAGTTTATTACTTTATA
>CATIWR010707608.1:0-10540 GCA_949677035.1 Omphalea diandra | reverse complement strand
TGAGAGCTCTTTGAACACCAGCTTTAGGAAGCTTGGATTCAGTTGATGGTAGGGGATCAATGGGATTGAGAGCCCTTTGAACACCAGCTTCAAGGAGAATGATCTTGATTTCCAGGCCTTGTAAATCTTTTGGACTGTGATCTAAAGCATCTAGAGCTGCAAAACCATTTCTGTTCCTGGCATTTGCCCTTATGCTGGTCTCCGAAAGCAAGTATTTTGTAGTCTGCACGGACCCATGATTTTAGTTAATTAATAATTTGATTCAAGTGGGGGAAAAAGGGACAAATCCTGTTAAACAATATCGGGAGACAAGACATTTAGCTCAGTACAATACTGTTACAATCTTCTTTAAAAATTGGAGGTCACTCCCAGATTTTGAACATTTTATAATTTAAAAAAATGTAAAAATATTTTTCAGTTTATAATTTGTTTAAGAAAAATAATATATTTTTGTTTATTTCAAAGTTAAAATCTTGAATGATTCCGCCAGAAATTTGTTTAATTAGTTTAGAATTGACAAATGCTGACAAGGTCTGTAGGTACGTACCTTCACTTGTTTGAGGATGGCAGCAAGATGCAAAATGGTGTTGCCATTAACATCTGAGGCATTGATGAACTCTTCGTCTCTTGCTCTTTCTATCAATAACTTTAAAGCCTCCAACCGGTTATATTTGACACATAGGTGCAAGATTGTCTCTCCATAATCCACCTTTTCTCTAATTGACTCAGGACTAACCCTGAGCAGTTCTTTCATAATTTCAACTCTTTCATTCATGGCTGCCAAGTGCAGTGGGATTCTTCCATCTTCATCACGAGCAAAGCAAGCATCAGGGCTTGCTTTCAATAGCTCTTTGACAATATCAGTGTAGCCCTCTGCAGAGGCCAAGTGAAGAGGCAATCGTCGAAAAGAATCTAGCTCGTCGGCCAGTTTAGGCTTTCGACTGAGAAGAGCTCTAGCTAAATGAAGGTGACCGCGCATGGCTGCAATGTGTAAAGGAGTTTCATTGAAGGAAGTAATAACCCTATCAAGAATGAGTTCATCTTCTTGAAGGAGTTCTTCAAAGGCAGGGACATCCCCTCTTAGTGATACTTTGTAAAGAATGAGGTGGTCGTTTTCGATGGAGGTGTTTACGTTGGTTACAGACATCCTATAGTGTTCAAGCACTTGATGAGACGATGAAAATGGAAGAGATTTTATAAAGGTTTGAAATTTTAAAACAGAAGAGTCACGTATAGCTACTTGATTGTTACCGTGGAATAGGGATAAGAGTGTTTGCCGCTTTTATATATATATATATATAAATATAATTTATCTAAAGATGAATCGAAAAAATTTTATAAATAAAGTGAAGAAATTATATATTTAAAAACTGAGTCAAATGAGGCTTAGTATTATATTTTGCCCTCTAAAAAAATTTTCACAAATACAAAAAATAAACCTTAAAAATATAGAATCGAATCGAAAAGAAATAGAAAAAAATGTTGAAATGAATAAATTTTATATTTAATTATTAAAAAAAAGACAAACGTTATTTTAGGTTATGCCTATGAACGTTGATATTTTTAAAAGGGAATCGAAGATCAAATCAATTAGCTAATTAATTTTTGACTTAATTAATTTATTCAATTTGACTAGTTCAATTCAATAGGATTATTTTATGAAAAATATATAAAAAATATTTTAAAAAAATTAAAAAATATATATTATATGATAAAAGAAGAAATTATAGTTTTTAAAATTTAAATTTTGAGTAAATAGTGTAATTTTTAAAAAATTTTAATTTTTTTATAAAGGATGTAATTTTGTATTTAATCGATTTTATCTCATTTTTTATTTTGGCCAATTTTTTAATTTTGATAGATTTTTTTAATTTTAATCAATTTCTTGAATAACTATTTTGTAACACTAAATCAAATTATGCCACTAATTAATTTTTAATTTTACTAATCCGATCAATCGATTTAATCTGATTTTGAATATATTAATCAAAGCTCATTTAAAAAAGAAAAAAAAAAATCTAACATCAACTCGTGGTCATGATATTACTATGAGTTGTAAGCAATGGCTCTAAATTTAATAATCTATAAGCCACAATGGTGATGAAGTATTATACGCATTGTCACTTTTTTTATCGGCTAACATCTCATCTCATATACTAACTCTATTATTTATTAAATAGATAAAAACCACACTGGGCAACGATAATGATGGCATTGTCTGGTTTATTGACTTTTCTATATAACTTCACCATACCATAGACAAGTTATTACATTATGCATTATGCAGATATTTTTAATATTATTTTTTAAATTTTTATATTAATTTCATATTTTATTATTTTAAATATTGTTATTATTAAATGTTATAATATAGATTAATTAATATAATTTTATTAATTAATTCTAATAATAAGAAATTAATACAACTCTATTGTTTTATAACTCAATCCATCTATACTATAATATATTTCTCATAAAATTTAATATTTAAATATAAAATTACTTTTTATAAAAATTTAATAATACTTGCGACTTGAATATCTATAAATGTGTAAAAAAGAGATATATTAGTTATGTTATAATCGTTTATTATATAATTAGTAGTAGGTTATAATCGTTTATTATCTGTGATAGCAAAATTACAATGATTAGTCTGTTAAAAAATCATAATAATTAGTTATCTATAATAGGAGGTTATAGTAAGTTAATTTTTAATTAAAATAAGTTAATTTTTAATTAAAATAAACTTCCTCAATTATTATAATTAAATCCATAATCACTGTCAAACTTCAAATTACAATCAATTGTCAATCAAATATTTAATTATTTTCATAAAACATCTCAAATATTCATATGCATCATTTATAAAATAAATTTCATAATGTTCAGAGTTTAAAGTTAAAATTACTGAAAATCAAGAAAATATATAAAATCTTACTGAGACACCTATAATTCACAAGAGTCGTACTATTATATATTATTTAAATATAAAATTATAAATAAATATATTTTAATGACCTGAATATTTATAATTATAAAAAATATAAATTATACATTTTAAGGATTTAGATTTACAGTTCCATTTATTTTATAGCATATAAAAAAAATAATCATAAAATCAACCCTTCAGACAATAGTATGATAAATTTTCAATTGAAAACACATCTCAAGCATATCTATAGCATACCAGTCCAAAGCGCACACAGCTAATTAAATACAATAAATGATATTCTGGTCTATGAAAACCTCCAAATCACCAACCTGTCATCAAGACAAGGAAAATTTGTTATGAAATACTTTGTGCATTATTATCTGAAAAAAAAGAGGGCCCTTTTTTCAGTGTTTGTCTTTATATATGGAATTCATTGCGTCCAGTATATTCATTCCTACTCAAAAGTATATTCATTACTGCTCAAATTATATATATAATATTTGATTTTTTTTTATAATTATTCATAAATATTAATTAATTTTTTTATACATATAATATATATATATATATATCTATATATATTGTAATATTAATAAATTGTTATTATTAATTAATTAATTAATTAATATATTAATAATGTATTATTTTTATGTTGTCATTGAATTATAGGTAAGTTGGAGTGTTAGATTTTGATTGAAATTCTTAATGAGAGACAATTTTTTTAATTTATTTGAAAGAAATATTCATTAAGTGAATTATTTCCTATATAACATAAGATTCTTATTTTTAGAGTTATTTTCAATTTGTTAGGATTTTTATTAGAGTAAGATTGAAATAAGCTAATAGAATAATTGTAGAAAGATTTATTTGGTAATCATCATTGAAGAAAGATGTTTTGGCCAAAATAATGAGAATTTCATCCATTGATATGAGAAATTTGAGTCTAATTGGAAGAGATTTCTTATCATTATTATACTGTGGTAGATTTTTGCCAAAAAGTCAAAATAGCAAATAATTAAATACTCTTAATTATGTTTAGAGATTAAATAAAAAATAAATTACTTTATTTTATTTTATATATGCAGCATTATGGGTGAGATTGTATGTGATGGGATTAATGAGTTTAAGAATTGAATATGAACCAACCAATCCATAGCTTCAGCAAGGCCTAATACCTCATCTACTCTATATCCACAAATTCCATATCTATACTAACCAACCAATTCATAACTTCACGAAGGCCTAGTACCTCAGCTTTTTTAGACGAATAATGGAGATATAAACACAAAGTTTTAAAAGCACCAAACATACCTTTGTCATCTCGTAAGACCATTCCAAGATCAATAGAACGTGGATCTTCTCCATACATGGCTGCATCAACATTTAATTTAACTCTTCCATTAGCAGGTCGACGCCATAGAAGCTGGAATTGGAGCTGAGCACCCAAACTTTTTCCCCTGTGTCAACATGTAAATGCCTCCATCATGATAAAAAAAAAAAAAACAGTCCAAACCCATTTGGACTGTACAGGTGGAATCACTTTATCTTCCCATAATTTTAAATTTCTTTGTCCCCAATACTCCATAAAACCATGGCAATCTTAGACAAATTTAAACCTGAATCATTACCCATCAATTCAAGAATCTCACAATAATATAATTCAGCATCATGAGTTTTATTAACTAATATACTTTATTAAATAATTAATGTTATTGTTAGTACATAGTTTTATTACGTACTATAGTTTTATTAAATAAAATATATGTACTTTTCACTTTTATAAATTTACAGGTTTTTCACGACCACAATAAGTGCGACATATTAGATGCATAATATTTTACATGAAGTTTTGAAGGACAAAACGACAAGAAGAACATGTATTCCTCAAAGAAAATGGGCTAACTAGTCCCGTTCACATCCTGAAATCAGACAAGTTGAATTTGTTGGACTTTCATTTACATAAAAAATTAGCAAATCAATCTACTGATATTTTCTATTATTCTTTTGTTGGTGTGCACTAGTAATTTTACACCGATCCAAAACTCTTAATCTATCTGTCAAGGAAATATAAATTTCTGAGCTTCAAAATTTAGATTTTGAAAAAAATTTAATAAAAAAATTTTATTTTAATGATTTTCTTATTCTAAAAATTTTTATTTAAAAAGTCTAAATTTACAAAAAAAAAAAAAAAAAAATCAGTTCTTTCATTAAAAAAATAATTTGTTGAGAAGTCAAATCTAAGAGTGAGTATTTAGTAGGTTTGATTTCATTTTTTTATCAAAATCAAATAAATCAAATCGAAAGAATAAGTTACTCAAATTAACTTGTGAGCATATACATTTGTTTTTCTCTCTTTGTAAATTGAATAATAGAAAATTTCTATTTTCTTTTAACTTAATCCTCTAGAATACTTCCAAACTCATCTATCCAGTACCCTTTCGAATTAAAAGCATCTATCCATTACTTGAGGTAATTTGTGAGCAAACACATTTGCTTCTCTCTTTGTAAACTGAATAAAAAAATCTCTATTTTCTTTTAAATTCCAATAATTCTTTAGAATACTCTCAAACTCATCTATTCATTATTAGAAGAAATCCATTTCTGAAAACCACCACAAAAACTCTAACACTTCATGTTAAATTATCAAAAAATACAAAGGATAAACGAAATTGTGTTTGAATCCATAATGACCAATAGTCTTTTAAAGTCGTGTGATTAACCTTCTAAACTAATAAGTACTCTTATCAAGAGACTCATTTAAATTTTTTTTTAGATCTTTTTTTAAGTGATGAGATGTTAAAAGATACAGAACATACATATAAACCGGAGATCATCACTATTATATATAATATAAATATATAATATATTTATAAATATGTAATTGAACTCTGTCCTGTTCGATTTTTTTTGTTCATATTTTGCTCTTTGCCGACTTATTATGATATGAATATAGCATTTTCATGAGGACACTGGCCAAGGATAATGATGGCAGTGTGTGGTTTATTGACTTAAAAAGTCATTGGCACTTTCTATGTGACTTCACCATACCATAGACAGTTATGCTTTATGCAGATATTTTTAATATTCTTTTTTAATTTTTATATTAAAAATTTTAATTAATTTCATATTTTATTATTTTAAATATTTTTAGTTATTAAATTTTATAATATAGATTATTTATTCAAATCTAGATTACTTACTATTTATTTAGTCATTGAAGAAAAATTAACACACTGAAATATAAAAAAGAAAAATTCAATTTGAATGTGCTCTATAATTCTCTCCCAACTGAAGGACCTCTCTATGAAATTTTCGGCACATAACGAGAGGACTATGCCATACAAAAAGTTTTATACAATAAAATTGATCACAGTGAACAAGTCATGAAATTTATATATAATATAGTATTATCATACATAACAAATATAATATTATTAAATAATATAATTTAATATAATTTATAATTAAAATTATTATAAAATATAATATTATATTATTATAAAATATTATAATATAATTAATAAATATTATTCAATAGTACTAAATAATTATTCTCATATTTTAAATAACTATAACATATATTAATAATTCAAAATATATAGTCTATGATAGTCAAAATTTAAGAAAATCTAAAAATAATTTAATTACTCCATGAACTAATAAGAGACTATATTTTTTATAGTTCAATAATTATTTTAATTAAAATTGAATGATAATCTATATTCTTGATTTTAATTAAAATTGTCTAACAAATATATAAGTTTTAGTTTTATGTATATGTGTGTATATATATATAATGTTATATAACATTAATTAAGGGTATATTTGCCAATATATAATTATATAAGTTTTAATAATCGTGAAAATTAATTTTTTCACCTCTTAAGATGAAAGAGCAAGGGTGAGAACATATTCAAGAATATAGCTTTCCAGATATATAACATTTTCAAGACAAACCAAATGTCGAAATTCAGCATTCTTGAACTAGTTTCCCATGAAATTCCGTCAACTAAATGCCCTCTTAGAGAAATATGAATCTCTCATTTATATAATAAATTGAATATAGCTTAATATAATTGTAAAATGCGTTATAATAATTAAGAAGTGTAAAAATATTTGATATTGCAATTTTTATGAAAATTGCAAATTATATTAACAGAATTTTTATGACAATAATTTTTTTTCTTAAAAAAGCATTATTTAAATAAAAAAAAACATGTCGAATGTAGATATAAAGGGTAAAATACTCACCAAAATTCTTGTCATCGTATGTTATTTGGTCTTACAGTTTTCAAAATAAATTCTAAATTTTTTGTATTTTAAATCAAAATTGTAAATAGACCCATTCTATATCTATACTCATTTTGATAATAAATATTAAATTCATCTGAATACTCATAAAATTTTGAGTAACCCATTGATACCTATAAATATCAAAATCATTTTCATTTCTTTAACTCCTAAACCGTTCCATCTTTCACTATCCTCTTTCCTCCCTCGTTCCCTCCATCACTCCTTTTAATAATGATAAAATTTATGAACTTTCACTATCCTCTTTCCTTCCTCGTCCCCTCCATCGCTCCTTCTAATGTCGATAACATTTATGAAATTATGTTTTATAGATAATATATAAATTCTATATGAGAGAAATTATTTTCTAAAATAAAAATCATTACTAATGTATAAAATTTTAATTTAATAATAAATCGCTTATATGATGTAAGTTGAAAGAATGGAGGAAAAAAATTGTCTTTAGATTATAATAAATTTAGTAACTTAATTTTTTTTATTTATTTACATATTATTATATCAATCTATTGAATAATATATATATATATATATATATATATATATATATTAAAAACAGATATTTTTTAATAAAAATCTATTTGGTAATGGCAGTACAAACAACATTTTCTTGAGGATAATGGTCATTATTAATGATGGTGCCACCATTAATAAGTCAGTGGTTTAATGGGTCATTGGCCTTTTTAATTCAATAGACTTGTAGACTTAAGAAGTCATTGGCGTTATGCGGATTGTCACTTTTTTTTTTTTTATTGGCTAACATCTCATACATGAGATAACTCTATAATTTATTAAATAAATGAAAACAATTGAAAAGAGAGTGAAAATAATTAAATTTATAGCATGAGAAAAATCAAGGAAAAATGAAAAAATAAAATTAATAAATATATTGCAAATAGTAATAAATAAATATGTTGTAAAACGATAATATATTTATAGGCAATACAAACAATATTTTCGCAAGGATAATGGTCATTATTAATGACGGCACCATCATTGATAAGTCAATTGGCATTTTTAAGTCAATAGACTTATTGACTTGGGCATTTCCTATGTGTCTTCGCCACAACATAATGGAAAAATATCTTTCTTTTTTTTTTTTTTTTTGTCTCTTGCACTTTTATGATTTTTTGCTTTTACTCCCTATACATTTATTTGTCTACATTTAATCCCTATGCTTTTATTTTTGTTAATATTTTCACTTTATTTATGTGTGTGAGGCCAAGACACTCTGAAATACGTGTGAGACTAAAAATTACAGGCTAAGTAGGATAATTTTGGACCTCTCAATATTGTCATTTTGAAAATAATAATAATATTAATAATAAATATGTTCAAAATTGTGATATTACATCATTGCTTTCCTAATTTTCTTTAATTTTTCTTTAGTTTATCGCACATTTTTCATGTCTAAAAATGGAACAATGCAAAACCTTAAAAATCATCCAAAAATCTCCAAATTCATGAGTCTTTCATTTATATCTGAACCACTTATTCCACCAGAATGTCATCTCACACTATTTTTTCGCCGAATTTCCTATCGCCTTTTCTTCTCTCGATTACAACTCTGATGTCATAGTCATCATCCTCTCTAGCTCTAACAACCACTTTTGCTCTTGCATCGACCTCAAAATCCTAAACACCATCATTGGCAATCTTATGAAGATTGTGGTCGCACCAACGAGCGGGTGAGAGAGTAGTGCAACATTATGGAGCAGGATTCTGAGAATTTTCAAGTGAAGAGAATGAATGTGATTAAAAAGACTAGAGAGAGATTTGATAAGTTCTTTTTATCATTTTTTTGAAAGAGAGCGTACTGTTGATTTTTTTTTTTTATCGTGTTTCAAGTCTATTGTTGATTTTTTTTTACGGCGTTTTCATTTACGCTTTTCTTTTCTTATTTTAGTCCTTCTTGTTATTTTATTGATTATTTTAGTAAATGGTTTCTATTTGCTTCTTCATGAAATATTTCTTTTTTTATATCTAAAGTATGACGTGGATAAAATTTCAATGGTATTTTGCCATATGGAATATCAATTGATGACAATAGTTACCGTTTACACGCACTGTAAAATAAAACACAAATATTAACAAAAATAAAAATATAAAAATTAATATATAGACAAATAAATGTGTAAGAGACAAAAAAAAAATAAAAAAAAACCATAAAAATACAGGGGCCAACAAATAGCATAAATGTGTAGACTCAATGATGGTACTATGTGATTTGTCTTTTCCTTGATTTGTGTTTCAAATTAATATGAGGTGATGGTTTGATCGGATGCACTAAAATTCATTTGATCCAATCTAATAGCCAGAAATACACAGAATCTTGTTAAATAACTTTTTCCTTTAATCTTTAGAACATCTCTAATTTACTCTTTTATCTCCTTTCAATCCTTAAATTTTTCTTTAAATAAAGCTTCCAATTCACTTTATATTTCTCCTCATATCTTAAAATTTTTTAAAGAGGTGTAGAGAAAAACAGTTATTATTGTCTCTCTTTTCTTTCACTCTATTTATAATTTTATGTATAAAAATAAAATTATAATTTTATAAATAAAAATGAAATAAAGAATGCATAAAATGCAAAATTAACATATATAAAAGCAAAACAACAATAAATTATCCATCAATCATGCTAAAACTTTCAAAATAGAAAAAACAAATGATCTTATAAAAAAATTCACTCCTACTTTATAAAAAGAAAATAAAACTCTATGAATATATCCAAACTTATATTAGTATAGTCATAAATAGTTTAGTTCAATCATAAATACTTAAGTAGTAGATGTTAAGAGGCCCAAGGATAATAATGAACGAAGCTGAATTGGATTTGGGGTTGGTAACTCTTTAAATTTTATTCACGGGACTTTAATATGATCCATGTGTCTTTATGATGTACCAACACTATTTAAATAAAAAATATGCCGCATGGTAAAATATTATATATAATTAGTCACATAACCTAGGTTTCATAGATGGCTTTTATGCAAAATCTTTTATTGGAGGTATAAGAATATTAATATTCGTAAAATTTATTAATATTATAATATGATATATTATTGGTATTATTTAAATCGAGATATAAAGTTTTTTCTTGTAATATTTAAATTTTAATATATTTTCTATCTTTTGTTAGATTTTTTTTTCTTTAAACAAGTGATATCTTATTCACGTTAATGTGAACACACACATATGCGCGAGCGTATACATATATATATATATATATATATATATATATATATATATATATATATATATATATATATATATATATATATATATATATATATATAT
>CATIWR010707591.1:0-16359 GCA_949677035.1 Omphalea diandra | reverse complement strand
TGGGGAGATACCTATTGAGATTGGCAATCTCTCTAATATTCAATGGCTAACGTTAAGTGACAACAATTTGTCTGGAGAGATCCCTCCATCAATTCAAAAGCTGGAAAAAAGGCTTGATATGGTGCTAGAAAATAATTTTCTCTCTGGGGAGATACCAACATGGTTGTTTGACATGAACTTGTACGGTCTGTTTCTTGGAGAGAACATGTTAACTTTGAAAAATATGAGCCAATTGGTACCCAGAAACGTGTTCGGTTCATTATCTTTGAGGTATTGCAATATTTCTGGGGAAATTCCTATTTGGCTCTCTAATCAGACCATTCTTTCATACTTAGACATGAGTGAGAATGACCTTCAAGGAAACTTTCCTAAATGGCTAGCTGAGAAAAAGAATATTGTAGCTTTGTTTTTGTCCAAAAACAAGCTTTCAGGTTCTGTTCCACCTGGCTTATTTCAATCCAATCAATTACAAATTCTCATCCTTTCAAGTAACAACTTTTCAGGATTATTGCCAGATTCCATTGGGGAAGCCACTAATTTGGTGACACTAGTGTTGTCCGATAACAACTTCTTCGGACCGGTGCCTTCATCCATCACTAAGATGCCTAAACTAAAGTTGCTTGACTTGTCATTTAACAACATTTCAAGCAATAGTAATGAATTTCCAATTTTCAATCAGAATTCCTCACTGAAATATATTGATCTTTCCTTCAACAAATTTGCTGGCGACGTTCCTGTAACATTTCCATCAGGTCTAAGATTGCTTGCTTTAAACCATAATGAGTTTTCTCGTGTATTACCTCAAAGCCTGTCAAATTTTAGCCTGCTCGCTTATCTTGATCTCCAAAGCAACAACCTTGTAGGCCAAATCCCGCCTTCTCTCTTCCAAATCTCTTCCCTCCAATTCTTGAATCTTAGAGATAATAACCTCGAAGGGTCCATTCCTACTAACCTAACAAATCTTAATGATCTCCAAATACTTGATCTCTCAAGCAATAACCTTCACGGAAAAATTCCTACTCTTCTAGGATATCTTTCTGGGATGATCAATGAACATGATCCCTCAGCAAGCATCCTTCGCCAAGCACCCTTTCCTTCCTTTTGGGTTAAAGGGCATGATAAGTTGAATGATTTGCAATTGTCCTGGAAGAAGTACAACCGAGGTCTAGACAGCCGAAACCTTGGAATGTATACTTTTCTGGACCTATCAAACAACCAACTACGTGGTGAAATTCCTGATAGTTTTGGAGCTTTAAGGATATTGAAGTCATTTAACTTGTCATACAACAAACTCTCTGGAACCATTCCTATGAGTTTTGGCGATATGCAAAGCTTAGAGAGCCTAGATTTATCGCACAACAGTCTCTCTGGAGAAATACCTCAGACACTAGCAAATCTCTTGCAGCTCACTTACTTGAACTTGAGTAACAACAAATTGCAGGGTCGCATTCCAACAGGCCCGCAGATGGACAGGATGAATGATCCAAACTCTTATGCCAACAATAGTAATTTGTGTGGAATGCAAATTCAAGTACCATGCGAGAAGGTTTCTCCGGGACCAAAGCCAACAGAGACAATTATGCCCAAGGAAAGCGATAATGGGGAGACATGGTTTTCGTGGAAAACAGCAATTATTGGATACATTTCTGGGTTTTTATCAATAATTTTGGCTATGTATGTCATTGGCTACTTCAATGTTGCCCCGCAGCGGGTTCGAAGACACCATGTCAGGCATAATCTTTTTTGTTTTTAGGTATTGATCAGTTTCTTCTTACTGCTTCTATCTGCTGTTATGATTAAATACTTGCCATTTGCTATTCTGTTTGTATAAAATATCGTATTTCCTCTTCCTAGCTACCTGATTTCCATGTTTCTGTTTATGAAAAAATCCTTGTGCGTACAAATGCACCAAGTGAAGGCAAAAATTACCTTTGTTTTCATGGCATTATGAAATCATGAGATGGAAAATTATTTTATTAGTTGAGAATATCTACAAGCTCGCATCGTAAACACGATTTTATTTCCTTTTAAAAATTTACAAAAATCGAACAAAAGTTTGTAGAATTCCTTGTGACCATTCTCATTGGAGCTGGGTTTACATTAATCAAATTTTTTTTATTATTTAAAAGTCTCTGTCAGGTTTATACAGGAAGTGAGAGATTCAATTGCAGAGTCGAGGATAGATTCTCAGTTAATGTGCTGAGATTATCATTCATTACTTATATATGTTGATCTTGATTATAATAATTCTGATAGTGAAATGAGATCATTTTTTTTACTTGTTTTTGTAATCATGTGTCATATTTATCAACCCAAAAATTTCATTGTTACCTTTTTTTTTATTGAGTTGAGTTCCGAGTTGCCCATCTGCAGCAGACTTAATTCATCTGTGATAGTGCCTTCGATCTTTTAGTGGGATGATGACCTGAACAAGGATGAACATCTGTAAGCTTAGAGGACTATCTTCCACTGTCACTCTGATACTTAAGTTAGTTATGAAGTTTTGGGAGCTTGAGAGTTAAGAGATTAAGAGTGAGAGCTTGGGAGAATATGAAAAATGTTTGAACAATAAGTGATAATGTAAAACCCTAACAAAACGTAACTTGGTTATAGAGAAGATGATTATTTATACCTTTATGGTTTATAAACTCTTCATAGATATGCCAAAAATAGTATTCGTTGGGTTTGTCCATATTATTCTGAGATACCCGAAAACATGTGTATTGTGTAACTGACTTTCGTTGTCCGAATGTTGTGGGTGTAACTACTTTTTGTTGATCACATATATATCTCTCGTCTGTTTGTGAATTCTTCGAACTTTGTTCGATGTTTGGTTACACAATGCACTATCTTTAGTCGCACATGTTCAATCTTTTAAAGGTGAATACCTTTCACTTCGAGGACATGTGTCTTTACTCATAGTGTTCAGTTAGGCAAATGTTATCATTAGTCCCCCTGAAAGGTTATATTTTATGGCATTTATGTCAAATAGTCCTTTATGGTGCTTCGTCAACCCTAGTTTTGTTTAAAGTAACTGATATGAACCAAGTTAAGGGGAAGTTTAAGGTTACAGAAGAGACTAACGAAGAGATATCCTTCAAAAAGAGAAAGACATTACAAAAGTCTCAAAACCTGCCATATTTAGAGCTGCCATATTTAAACCTACCGTATTTGGATCTGCCATATTTGAAATTGCTTTATTTGGACTTACCATATTTGGAGTTGCCATATTTGAAACTAACATATTTGAACTTGCTTTTTTTGGACCTACCTTATTTGGATAATCTTCTTTACAAGGGTAAAATGTTCATTTTTCTGCTTCCATTTCATATATTAATCCTCAAAATGAAATCAAGAAGTCCAACTCTATAAATGAGGAAATTTTGCATAAGAGTGTTCTAGAAGATTCTAAAAAAGTTCTGGAATATTCTAAAAAACTTTTAAGAATATTCCAAATATCTTTTGGTGGAAGAATAAAAATTCTAAAGAGGAACTAATGGAGGGGCGACACATATGGAAGAAAAGTAAAAAAAAGTCAGGTCAAAATATCTTTTCCAGATTGACAAAATCTTAACATATCATTCTCTTCTTTTTCTAATTAGGAATTTATGTTATTTACTTATGTAAGAAATTTCTTTTATAATTAGGAAGATATCTAATGTATCTTTTAGTTATTTCCTATTTAGCTTAGGAGTATCTTTTTTCCAAGATAGATTAGGTAGATTGCAAAGACTATTTAGGATGTGTTTCTTAGGGTTTTCTAGAAATTTTGTAAATGCTATAAATAGCCTTCTTGTTCGACCAAATGAATCAATAAATGAATGATTGAAAAATATTTCTTTTAGCAAATTACTTATGAGAGTTAATTCTCGTGAGTTCTAATAGGACTTGGTGAGATTGTTAAGTGAGTTCTTAATAATTTCACAAACTCGTTTAATCTAGGTATTAAATTACTTAGTTAATTTAAGATTGAGATTAACACCTCTTAAATATTTATAATTTAGGTTGCTAGAAATAAGTTTTCTAGAGGTTTAATTGGGATTTGAGAGTTTATCTTGTTTGATCTTTGAATTATAGTTTCAGACTTGTGCAACATATGAAACAAGATCCAAAAAAATCAACCTCGTTCATATCAGTAACCTGTTCACATTTTTAAACATTGTCATTCCTTCTATCTTTTTAGTTGTCACTGCTTCGACTTTCGAGCCAATTTGGAATCCTAGAGTATCCGTTAGGTTTTTGCATTTATTGAGGGCACGACTGTTAAGTTATTTTCATCCTTTATATAAGTCGTCGTCAATTTTTCCTCTTACTTTTGTTGCCTTTGAAATTTTCTGCTAATTTTTCTTACATTCTTCTTTTTCTTTAGCACTTCTATCATTCTTGCAACAATCTTATGCCTCAAGTACTTTGGTGTTGCTTCTTTTTTTATTTTCACATTTTCTTTCTTCTTATTTTCTTGAAGTCATGGGTGAAACAATCGAGCAAGCATAGGGTAAGCTTTGGAAGTATCAGAGTTCCATTAGGGTTAAGGACTTATATCATTTTCAATCCTTATATCAAATAGTTGCTAGGTAGCTACTGTCGTGCTGTTCGACCGAATATAAGGTTTAAATCATATCGACATAACAACTATGGTCGTGTACAAGGAACACATGGAGGTATGGCTTCATTTTCCTCTTTACCCTGCCTTATTAAGTTTCCTCATTTCTTATTCAATTCCACTAACCTAATTTCACTTGAATGCCAATAGGATTTTGAGTAGTTTGATTGAAATATGTCGGGTAAAAGGCCTTTGCTTACCACTGCCCATATCTAGTACCTGTAAAGTGTAACTTGAATGAGTAGTGAACCCTTTCTTGCTTTGACTGCTAAAGCAGGAAGCAAAACAGTGTTCTTTCTTCTCTCATTGCTAAAAGAATTGGTTAGACAAATTTTTCTTCATAAACCATTCCCTTGCTTTAGTAAGTCTTTCCTGAAAATTTATAGATAAAACTTACGCCTATCCGCTTCTTATAGGTGAAGATGATGGGAATTTGCTATCTCTGATCATTGGCAAATGTTTCAGGGTTCAGCCCTCTTGAAAGAAATAAATTCATCGATTCATTCAAAATCACACCAAAGCTATCGAGTTTCCTATTGGGGAGCTGAAAAGTAGTGGATTGTCCAAAGGGGATGCTGAACTGTTTGGACCAAACCCTAAGAAGACTAAGACTGAAGGTATACAACTTTTGATCTTATTTTATACTTACTAATATTTACTAAATGTCTTGTGATGCAGGTGAGATAGACTTTCTAAAAACCATTCACCTAGATCTAAATGTTGATGAAGACGTTATGGACATTCTTCATTTAATCATCGAGGGTGATTCAGTTATGGAGAGTGTCCCCATTCTTTATCCTTAGCCAATCGAGATCGTGATTCAAGAGTCTCCTTCACCTCTTATCAAGAAGACTCCCCCTCGTGCTCTTTCCAAAAATAAAGGCAAAGGGAAGGTTGTAGAGAAGGGAAAGGGAGGAAAGAAAAAAAAAACCCTTTGCTATGGAGGAGAGTAGCTCTGAGGACAAACAAAGTGTTCAAGAGAAGATCAAGGCTTTGCAAGCCCTTAGGGAGGAGTATCCAAACCCCAAGAAATGACTTGAGACTAACCTCAATGTCACTGTCCAAAACTTTGCCATTTGTGATAAGTTTTTAGACTTTGTTGATTTACAGCTTGATTGTCAGGAGTGTTCAGGCATTCCTACTGCTGATCTTGAGCACACCAACACTATGTATCGTCTTCGGGGTCTGTAGGTGCTTTAGGAAAGCTAGAGAATGAGATGTACCGTCAAAGAGTTCTCCATTATAAGTATTTGTTACCTTTTAATCTCTTTATCTTTGGTTTTATTTGTGCTTGTATATCATTGTTGTGTTTCCAAACAGATGGCTCAACCTAGAATAATTGAGCTCTTAGAAAAACATAAATCAGAGGAGGCCAAACTCTACCTCACCTATGCTGAAGAAATGAAAGGCAAAAAATTGAAAGTGTTGAGGCTGAATAAGGCTTTTAGCTTTGAAGGAAACAAAAATGAAATAGAAGGAGGAACAGTTGGTGAAAAAGGACAACCAATTAAGGATCACTTGTTTTGCCATCTAGGACAACTGCATAGAGGATGTTGTTGTTGTGGGAAAGGCAAGGGAGGCATAAACATCGTCTTTACTATTCTTGGTCCTAACAGCCTATGGGTAGACCGTGAAGAGGGTCCTAGAGTAAGATTAACTAGGGTTGGATCTGTCAAAGCTGAATCATATGGACTTGAAAAGTCTATACTGCTCGCGTCAAAAGAGATAACTGTGGAAAATTAGCTTTTGATACTTCATATCCCATTGTTAAATTCCAACTAAACGAGAAAGCTCATATGATGAAGGTGGTGATGGTTCCAAGATCTAAGTAAGCATAATCTTTTGAAGCCAACTTTTTTAGTGGCAAACTTGATGCATCATTGTTCGGGATGGTTCCAGGATCTCAAGGTAGTGATGTTCCCCTAACTTTTCCAACTTTAGAAGCTCTTAAAGAAGTTGTGGACTTAGAAGGATTTCCTACTGCCAAAGAAAAATCAAGTTTAGAGAACATTCCTGCTGAAGGCCCTGCAAGATAATCGATATAGCAGACCCTTCTCCTTCTTAGAATAAACCTTCTTCTTATTGTATTTTATGTAGCTTTTGTAATGTTCTTTTCTGGTAATAAATATAATTTGTTCTTGCAATTTTCTTTTATCCTGTTCTTTTAAGTTAAAAGATAATTGGACAAGTGAAACACTTTAATTAAATTAATGATATAAGAACATGAACTTTGCCTTATAACATTTATGGAATTTGAAATGACTAAGTAAAAGAACTTAGAATTTCTCGAGGCTAATTTGCAAATTGAACATTTTGTAAACACTTGTATTTCAAAAGCGTATGAACAATGCACCTTATACTTGGTGAAATTTTTATGGCTTTAAAGGGAGGGCCAGACTCATGCTTTTGTATATGGCCTTCATAGTTGTCTAAACTTGATGCTTAGCAAATTTTTTTGGGTGATTGGGTGAACGAAACCCATGCACTTATTAGGATAAAAAATAATATAGCTTTTAAAGGGGAGCCGAACCCATGTCTTTTTCTTATGGCCTTTAAAGTTGACTGAACTCTATAGTTAGTATAGTTTTATGGTTTTTTGGGTGAATCGAACCCATGTCCATGTCCTTGTTAAAATAAAGGATAATATGGCTTTTAAGAGAGTAGAACCATTATGAATAACATGTACTAAAATACCTCTTTCATTGGTATTGTGTGTCGTATTTATCAAACCAAAATTTTCATTGCTATCTTTCTTTTTATTGAGTTGAGTTCTAAGTTGCTCCTCTGGAGCAGACTTAATTCATCTGCACCACTATATTTTGAAAAACTTTTCTTTATGAGTAAAAAAAACCATTAAACAAACCACTAGTTGTGATTGTGGGACTCATCATGGCTGAGCAAACAGGGGACAAGGAGAAGTTTATGTTACGAATGAAGCTTCTGTATTGAGGCAAATGGACAGGCCAACTTCCACGGATACATTCCAACGGCTAAATTACAACAGACACTAGTTTATGCAACAGACATTAGTTTATTCTAGCAATCCAGGGTGTTTTGGTCATCATAAACGGTGCCATATTGCAGCTTCTTCTTCATCCGTTGTGTTCTTCAGGTTATGCAGCAACTATTGGTGGGAAACGACTTTAACTAACTTATCGCATTTGTAGGGGTTTGTTAGAGAATTGTTAGGGTAGTTTTGCCAGCTCAGATTTTTTTTTTCTTTCTTTCTTAGTATAAAAATCTGTGATTGTTTTAATGAAGGTAATGAGAAAATTTTCCAGAACTTCTTTGTTTTTCATCAACTGTAACATGGCATCAGAGCCTGTGAACACATTTTCTTTCTTTTATTTTCTCAATAGACAAACAATTCCTTTTGTGAGCAATTGACACCATGGAAGTACAAAAACAAAATTTCGATAGTCCTTCAAGTCCTTATTTCGTTCATTCGAATGAGAATCCGTCTTTAGTATTGGTTTCATCGATTCTTTTTGGTCCCAATTATCACTCGTGGTTCAGAGCCATGAAAATGGCATTGTTGTCAAAGAATAAGCTACAATTTGTTGATGGTACAATTCCTGTGCCAGCCACTACAGATTCTTCAGTGGCAGAGATGCAATACTATTATATTATCTTGGTTTCTCCATCAATTGCTCAAAGTGTAATATGGCTAAATAATGTCGTAGATGTATGGAAGGATCTCAAAGATAGGTTCTCGCAAGGAGATGCCTTTCGAATCTCAGATATACAACAAGAAATTTTTGCTTTGCAGCAGGGACAACCCTTAGTCACAGATTACTTTACTCAACTCAAAGTTCTTTGGGATGAGTTAGTGAATCTGAGACGCCTTCCTTCTTGTTCATGCACACCAGCATGTAATTGTGGAGCTGGTACTACTGCTCAACAGTATCAGAAGTCTGATTATGTCATAAGATTTTTAAAAGGCTTGAATGAAAATTTTGCTACGGTCAGATCACAAATTATGCTGATGGAGCCCCTTCCATTCATCAATAAAGTGTTTGCTTTAATTTCTCAACATGAGAGACAACTAATAAGTCAAGGATGCATTGATCCAATAACTGAGTCAACAGTTTTTGCAGCCAAAGGAAATAATTCCAATTATCAGCATAAGAGAGGTACAAGCTTTAATGGTAAGAAACCAGTGTGCACATATTGTGGTTATGTTGGATATACAGTGGATAAATGTTACAAAAAACATGGTTATCCACCAAGTTTTAAGTTTCAAAATAAGAATACTGGATATGCTAATAATGTTGAGAGCTATATACCTTCTGGTTTGGAATCTGAAAATTCTAATGTAGTTGCAGAGGCTAGTTCTTGTCCAGCAGATGAATCTCCTTGTTCTTTGACTAAAGGTCAACATCAACAACTTATGAACCTTTTGCAAGCTTCATAATCTATCTCTTCTCCATCCACTACTATTGTTGCAGCAGCACATGTTGCTGATATGGCCAAGTCCAAGGTTGTAGGTATGTGTCTCTCTGCATCACAACATCCCATTTTTAGCAAAATTGCTAGGGTTGTAGACACTGGAGCTACATACCATATTGCCTGCACGTTAAACCAATTTACCACATACAAATTAGTAAGTAATTACTTTGTAAGACTCCCAAACAATCAATTAATACCAGTAACCCATATTGGAACTGTAAAACTCAATCCTAACCTTACCTTATTCAATGTGTTGCATGTTCCTCAATTTGCTTTCAACCTACTTTCAGTTAGTAAACTTACTAATGGTTCCACTTGTTGTTTCCTTATTCAATCTACTTATTGTGTCATCCAGGACATTGCAGCTTGGAGGACGATTGGATTAGCTAAATTGATTGAAGGACTTTATCAATTGATAATTCTTGCATCTTTTCAAACATCTCATCCTAGCTTAGTCAACTTTTGTTCTTCCAATTCTGGTTTCAATCTCTGGCATTTTAGATTAGGTCATCCTTCAATATCAAGAATAGATGAACTTCATCATACTTATCCAAATGTATCTGTTACAAACAAGAATTTAGTGTGTGAAATATGTCACTTAGCTAAACAAAAAAAACTTGCCTTTCCTTTGAGTCAATCTTGCAGCAAACATGTTTTTGATCTTGTTCATATAGATATTTGGGGTCCTGTTACTCCTTCATTGGATGGTTCTAAGTATTTTCTCACTATTGTGGATGATTACAGTCATTTTACTTGGTTGTTTTTCATGAAATCAGAATCTGAAGCTAGACAATTAGTTCAACAGTTTTGTTCATATATATAACACAATTTCATTATAAGATTAAATGTATTAGAACTGATAATGGGCAAGAATTTAACATGCCCCTTTTTTACTCTACTAATGGCATAATTCACCATACTTTTTGTGTTGAGACACCTCAACAAAATAACATTGTGGAGAGGAAGCACCAACATATCTTGAATGTAGCTAGGGCCTTAAAATTTCAAAGTAATCTGTCAATGGATTTTTGGACTCATTGTGTTTCTCATGCTACTTATCTCATTAATAGGTTACCATCACCTGTCATTCATAATCGCACTCCATTTGAATTGCTTTATGGTACTCTATCATATTTATCTTTACTAAAGGTTTTTGGTTGTTTGTGCTTTGCATCTTCCCTAGAACAAAATAGATCACAATTTGCTCCTAGAGCACACAAATGCATTTTCTTAGGATATCCTGATGGCATTAAAGGTTTTAAAATTTTTGATCTTCAAACTCATAGGATTTTTGTTTCTAGAAATGTTCATTTTTATGAACATCTATTTCCCTTTACCACTCACACATCAATTGATCAACTTGTCTTACAAGTGTCACATGCTTTGTCTGATGATATTCAGCTTTTTGACACTTCTTTTATAGATCCTCAATCTATTTCCCCAAGTGGTTTGGAACATCCTTCCATTCCTGATTCATCTTCCCTACCAGATTTGGTGCCTTCTCCTACCCCTGCTTCAGTTTCTTCCCCTCATAATATTAGAACATCTATTAGAGTTAAACACAAACCCAATTATTTACAGGATTATCATTGTGTTATGTCCCACTCAGTATTTGCAAATCCTGAATCTTTCAGCTATTGTTCCCTGCTAATTTCAGGTACTCCTCATCTTTTGTCTTCGGTCCTATCCTGCCATTCTTTATCCCCTTCTTATCACAAATTTGTTTGCTCCATTTCTTCCAATTCTGAACCCAAAACTTATAACCAAGCAATTTTGTCTAAAGAATGGCAAGATGCTATGATTGCAGAACTAGAGGCCTTACATACAAACCATACTTGGGACATTATGGATTTTCCTCCTAATGTAAATCCCATCGGTTGCAAATGGGTTTATAAAATTAAATATAAATCAGATGGAAGCATTGACAGGTATAAAGCCAGGTTAGTGGCCAAAGGCTTTACACAACAAGAAGGGGTTGATTATCTGGATACTTTTTCCCCTGTGGCTAACATGGCTACTATTCGCACTCTCTTAGCTATTTATGTAACTCAGGGTTGGTTTTTAGAGCAACTTGACATCAACGATGCATTTTTGAATGGGGATTTACATGAGGAAGTATATATGGAGCTGCCTTTGGGCATTACTGTTAATAAACCTAATCAAGTATGCAAATTAACCAAGTCACTATATGGACTTAAGCAAGCCAACATACAATGGCATGCTAAACTTTCTCAGGCTTTACTCAGTCAACACTTTACTCAAGCTTGTGCTGATAGTAGTCTTTTCAACAAACACACTGACAAAGCCTTTATAGCCTTGTTAGTTTATGTAGATGATGTCATTATTGCTAGTAATGATATGAAAGAGATTGCGACAATTAAAACATACTTGCACAAGATCAAGGATTTGGGTGCATGGAGGTATTTTCTTGACTTTGAGGTTGCTCGAAATTCTCAGGGTATCCATCTTTGCCAGCGTAAATACACTTTAGAACTCCTTGAAGATACAGGTTTTCTTGGTTCTAAACCTGCTGCCACGCCTCTGGTTCCTAGTACTATGTTTTCTTCTTCACCTATGCTGGCTAATAATTCTTTTTATCAAAGACTTATTGGTAAGCTCATGTATCTTACTAACACCAGGCCTGATTTATCTTTTGCCGTTCAACAACTTTCCCAGCATCTTGATTCCCCCTCTGAGTCTCATCTCCAAGCTGCTCATTGGATACTTCGCTATTTGAAGTCTTTTCCAGGTCAAGGGCTATTTTTCAGTACTCATAATTCTCTTCAATTGCAAGCTTTCAGTGACAGTGATTGGGCTCAATGTCCTCTCACTCGCAAATCTATCACTGGGTACTATGTGTTTCTTGGCTCCTCTCTTGTTGCATGGTGTTCTAAGAAACAAACTATAGTGGCCAAATCCTCTGCTGAAGCTGAATACAGGGCTATGGCCACTACTACTTATGAGCTTCAATGGTTTCTCTATCTTTTGCGAAATCTTTGTATTTCACATCCTCAACCAGCTCTCATGTTTTGTGATAATCAGTCAGCTATGCACATCGCACACAATCATGTTTTTCACAAATGAACCAAACACCTAGAGATTGATTGTCACATCGTTCGTGAAAAACTCCAAGCTAATGTTCTTCATTTACTGCCCGTTAAATCTGTAGATCAGCTCGCCGACTTCTTTACCAAAGCTCATTCTGCTCCTCACTTTCATCATTTCCTTCACAAGCTGGGTATGGTTAATCTCTACTCTCCAGCTTGAGGGGGGGCTGTTATGAATGAAGCTTCTGTGTTGAGGCAAATGGACAAGCCAACTTCAACGGATATATTCTAGCGACTAAATTACAACAGGCACTAGTTTATTCTAGCAATTCGGGGCATTTTGGTCATCATAAACGGTGTCGTATTGCAGCTTTTTCTTCTTCCGTTGTGTTCTTCAGATTATGCAACAACTATTGGTGGGAAACGACTTTAACTAACTTATCGCATTTGTAGGAGTTTGTTAGAGAACTATTAGGGTAGTTTTGTCAGCTCAGATTTTTTTTTCTTTCTTTTTTAGTATAAAAATCTGTGATTGTTCTAATGAAGGTAATGAGAAAATTTTCCAGAATTTCCTTGTTTTTCATCAACCGTAACAGTTTATTCCAACATAGGAACATTTGGATGTTTGTTGATAGAGAGTGGGCTTCACAGGCATATGGGAAAAGACTCTACTGACCCGACCCGACCGACCCAATTGGCAAAACTAAAGGGAGACCCAAAACCCTAGTAGTGTACTCAACTAAACACATAAAAGCATCCTTGCTCCGCTACCAACCTCCTCTTGCTATCGTTTCCTTTTTAATTAATGTCAAATCGGTGAACAATGAGGCCACCCAGAGGTGGCAGTTTTCGCGGTGTTAAGGTGCCGCTCAGGTTTCGGAGGCCATGGTTGGATGAGGGTCCTCCTTCTGAAGTCATGGGTACGTTCCATTTCCCCCTATTTATGCTTTGTTGTTTTAGTTAGCTAAAAAGTACAAGCGAAGTTGCAATCATTTTTTGTGTTTCTTTTCTGGATGGTTTTGTTGTTTTTGTTTGGTGATTTGTGTAAAGATTTCCACATTTTTTTTCATCCTTGTGAGGGGGATGCTGTGACAAAGATGACCAATGAGAAAGAACCATTCTTTGATAGCAATACCGAACTCTCAAGGACATAAGTTATAATGATGGAAAATCCATTATGGGCACTTGAATTTTTCGCTTTTTTTTACATTCAATCCTTGCGCTTAAAAATATATCTTTAACCGTCTGTTTCAAATGAGATAAAATAAGAGAGAGGAAAAATATGGATAGAAAATAACAAAGAATTTTCCTTTTTTATTGTTTGATAAATAGAAGAAAAATAAAGAAAGAAGAAAAATAATTTTTATTTTCTCCTTAAAATGAAGAAAAAATATGATAATTAAGGAGAATTATGATAAATTTACATTTTTACCCTTAATACTTCTTTATTACTTCCTTTATCCTAAATTGGAAGAAAAATAAAGAAAGAAGAAAAATAATTTTTATTTTCTCCTTAAAATGAAGAAAAAATATGATAATTAAGGAGAATTATGATAAATTTACATTTTTACCCTTAATACTTATTTATTACTCCCTTTATCCTAAATTGATATACTTTTTTTTTCTTTTTTAACTGTCTTAATATTTAGACTGATTTACTTTTTAGAAAGTGTTGAATTACTTGATTTTATATTTTTCTCTTATTTAATTTAATGGTTATCAACACTTATAAACAATAATTATTTTATTAAAAGTTTAAACAAAATTTGAAATTTGAAATTTTGATGTTTATGGTTTGATAATTTTATTTATTAGCAATATCAATTGTCTTTAATTTTATATTAGGGAATAACAAATTCTAAGATTATTTAATAGAAATACTATTTATCTCTATCTAGTATTTTAATGCTGATACAAGGGTATAATAAGAAAAGTTAAGTAAAAATAACCACTTTAACTAAATTACATATTACTTTTAATATGTGTAAAAAGAAACAGATCAATCAATTTGGGATGGAAAGAGCAAAAGAGAGAAAATAAATTTATTTTGTCTCATTTTTTTATTCACATGAAGAGAGAAAATAAATAAATAAAAATAAAATTTATTTTTTTATTTATTTTCTTTCTTTCCTAAACAACTTATAAAACATAGAGTAAAACTCCTCAACTAGGTGCGTTTGTTGCATAAATATTTTTTTGACTGACTTGTTAAAATATTCACGGGAGTCATTTTTTATTTAAAATATCTATAATGCTCTTACTTTTATATAAAATTTTCATTTTCTACCAACTCATTGTATATACAAAAAAAAAAAAAACATGAAATTCATAAAAAAGAAATATCTAAAACGAGATTCAAACCAAAATCGCTTAGAAATTATCTGGTGATATTATTTCAATTGCAAACACTCATTTCACTTCAATTAGTAACATTAATATGGATGACAATATTTCAGGAGTTGGGTTTGCCCATTTAACTAAACTTGTTGAGCTTTTTATGTATACAAATAATTTTGGTGGTTCCATTCCACCTCACTTGTTTTCTTTAAGGCATCTTGCGCGTCTTGATTTGAGCAATAATTTGATTGTAGGGACATTACTAGGTAGCAACAACTTAGATGATGTTTCCAACTTGAAGGAGCTCCAATTGGATATTAACTTGATCCAAGGAGAGATACCTTTATAACTTGGAAACTTCAGCAGTTTGCAAGAATCGTCTGTTAGCCACAACTTCCTTTCTGGATTATACCATAATCACTGCTTCACTTGAAAGAGCTAGAATATTTCGACTTAGGATATAATCATTTTGCCATGGCAAATATCAACATAGACAGCTAATCTCTCTAAGAATTCATTTTTATGTCTAAATGATAATTATCTTTATGGAGAGATCACTTCATCATTCCAAAAGATGAAAACCGTTGCAAGTACTTATTTTTTATCTAAATTTTTTTTGATATGATAGTTTCTTATAATATAATATAAAATAATGACATTTGACTGTATTATATATAATTATTTAATAAATAATAAATAATAATTTAAAATTAATTTTGAGATTAAAATTAATAATATATATTGATTAATATTACCAAAGTTTTGAGACAAAACAGAAATTCACTATTATGAAGAAAAATACTTCATTACATCTCTGTGTAATATTTATATTGTACACTAAATTAATTAAAAAAAGATAAATTATTTACTATTAAATATATAATTATTTTTAATATTATAATTATTCATGTCTAAATATTATGCATTAATTCCACACACATATATATATATGACAAAAATTTTTCACAATTTGTTTGGTGAATGGTGGTAAATGAGGGAGTTTGATTGGGTAAAAGTTACAAAAGTCAAGTGTTGCTTTAGGAGGTCCCTTCCCTCTGCCATACATATTTCCCTTACGGTCACATCATGATATGACATTAGGAAAAAAAGAACAAATTTTTCAGGATAAAAAGTGTTCAAAACAAATTGAGAATTATATTATCAAAATTTTAAAAAAAATTTTAACTCAGCAATTTTCCAATATCACAAAATCGAGAGAATTCATTAACTATCATTTATGATTTATATTTTTATTCTTTGTCATTATTAACTTTTATTTCTTCTTAACCTATTAAGATATGTTCTCACAAACAAGTAATGGTATTACCACTTTTTTTCACGTATCAACAAAAAAAAATGCCCTTCTCCAAAAAAAAAAATTGTACATCAAGACACGGCATGGGATAGCATTAAAAAAAAAGGGTTTAAAGATTAAAAATTAGTCCCTTAACTATTTAAAAAAAGTTCAATCAAAATAAAATTAATTTTTAAATTATTTAAAGATATAACTTTTATTTTAGATTTATTTAAGAATAGATTTCTCTTGAAAATTGAACGCAAACAAGATGGATTGAAATATATCCTTAAATAGGCCTAAAATAAGAGTTATAACCTTAAATAATCTAAAAATTAATTGTTCTTGATTGAAATTTCTAAAAATTAATTGTTCTTGATTGAAATTTTTAAATAGTTGAAAAATCAATTTAATTTTTAAATAAAAAATTTAATTTTTTCAAAATAAAAAGGGTTCATAACAAATTAAGAGTTTATGTTATTAAAATTTGGAGATAAAATAGAGAATCATTATTATTAAGGAAAATACTTAATTACATTTAGGTGTAATATTTAGATTGTATACTGAACTAATTAAAAAAAGAAAATTATTTTTATATTATAATTATTCATGTTTAAATATTATGTATT
>CATIWR010707562.1:0-17473 GCA_949677035.1 Omphalea diandra | reverse complement strand
ACAAAAAATGTGAACAATTAATTTTTTATAATTTTTATGTTGTGACATTCAAACATAATTTTCTTTTATTTTTTTATTTATCAAATTTTTATATTAAAATAGAAATTTATTGTTATTATTCAAAAATTATATTTTATTTTTATTCACAAAAAAAGTGAACAATTAATTTTTTATAATTTTTATGTTGTGGATTCAGGGAAGAAGACAAAATGATATTAAATTAAGGATAAATATGTAATTTTGGTGCCTAATTTTTCCAAACCTATGCAAACACCCCAATTTGGGGTGTTTGCATTTTAATGGTTTGGAAGGGTTTGGAGGGTTTACCAAATCCTTTCAAACCCTTTCATTCCATTTCATCCCCTCCTACCCAAATATAAAATTTTTTTCTAAACCAATTCAATTTATTTCATTCCATTATAAACACCTCATCCAAACATACCCTAAACGTCCTGCAGGTTTGAAAGACATATGGACTGTGCATGTTCCCCACACAATATCGACATGTGTATCTAACGATGCAAGATTACCTGTTTTGGTTTAATAAATCATTTTTTTCTTAAAAAAAATAAATTTACTTGTTTTTCGGTGATGAGTATTATCAATTAATATTAATTTTCTCCATTTTTTTTATAAAATAGTGTTGAAAGGTAGGATATATTTGTCATCATGTCTTCTTTTATTTTATTTAGTAGTTTTGATTTAAAAGTATATATATATATATATAATTAGTATTTATATTAATTTTAATCAATTAAATAAAATACTTCCCTCGTCTTAAATTAATAGATTTATTTTCATTTTTTAATTGTTTTCATATTTAAGTTAGTTTCTTTTTTTTAGAAAGTATTGAATTACTTAATTTTTTATTTTATCTATATTTAATTTTATAATTATCAATACTTATAAATAATAATTATTTAATGTACTTATTAAAAGTCGAAACAAAATTTAAAATTTTTAGGTTCATGGTTTGATAATTTTATTTATTAGCAATATTAATTATTTTTAATTTTATATTAGAGAATAATAAATTTTAATATTATTTAATAGAAGTACTATTTATCTCTATCTAGTATTTTAATATTAATATAAAAGTATAATAAAAAAAAAGTAAAGTAAAAATAACCACTTTAATTAAATTATGTAATTTTTTTAATTTATAAGTAAAAAAAGACTATCAATTTGAAACAAATGAAATATTTAATTTATTTAAAATTTATTACTATAATTATAATGCGCAAATTCACAATTAACAATATATATATTTTGAATCTAAATTAATTTAAAAATTTTCACAGATATGATTTTTAAAATCATAAGATATTTTTAGTTTTAATTATATACACTTTCCTTACAACTTCTTATACTCATTTAGGGGATAAGAAATTTTAGAAGAAATATAAATATATTTTTATTAAAAATTTTAGTTATTTACGTCATTTTAAAGAGTGTAAAAATTTTAGTAAAATTATAAATAACTGAAAGCGAAATTTATATTTTCATATGTACTGTTATTTTTTAAAAAGAGCAAATCACTTTTGTAGTAAGTCAAGTCTACAACTGACATCATCAGTGATTGTATCTGAAAATCTACGTATATATATCACGGAAACCGTCACTAATTCGCAATTTTCTGGCCCCTCGTTTTGTCAAAAAATTAATTTTGATTGACAATTTTGCTTCTCATATTGTGTCATTAATTATTTCATCCATATTTTTCTAATGAAGGGATCTTATCAACCTGATCAACGAAGATAATGAATTATATATTGCTACCAAATTTCAAAGGAGTAGTTGAAAATTTCACTCAGAGTAACAACGAATTATTTCTTCCGTCTTCAGAAACATGTGTTTGGTTTTATTTTCACATAAATTATTAAAATTTAATTAATATAATTAATTTTACTTATATTTTTTCTAATATACTCTTACATTAAATAAGGTTATTCGTATTATTTTAATTATAATTCATATTTATTTATGATAAAATATATTAAATTAAAAAATATTAAGAAATTAAAAAATTAATAATATTTTTCTAAAAAAAAATGAACAATAATTGAGACAAATAAATAAGAAAAAGTAAGTTTATTTTATGAAATTGTGAGTATATATTAACTCAAAAATCTAGTTGCTCTCATTTCTTTCTTTATTTCTCACTCTTATTTAAGATTTTGAATTGGATTTTCTTTTTAATTCAAAATTGGCTTTTTCTTTTCTTACTTTATCATTTATTTTTTAAATAAAGTTTATTTTTGAATTTATTTCTTTAGATTAAGAAGTTTTATTTTATTTTTAATAAATTATATCATATCTAATTATATTTACATGTCTAAATATTATATCTGTTATTTCTACAAATTTAAAATTTATGAGTATTTTTATTTTATTCTTATTTTTCTTTTTGAGATTATATAATTTTTATAAAAAAATTTTCTCTTTTTTATTAAATTTTAAATTTTTTAGATTCTTACGGCGGTCTTCAACATATCAATAATATTCAAATTATCATGCTCATTTAAACAATATGAGAATAGATTTATAGTTTTAGTAATCACTGAATTAAGTGCATTTTTCTTTAAGTTATAATTTTAAATGTTCAATTATTTCAATTAAAAAAATATTATAGATAGATTTCACTATTTTGTGATTTTTTATTTTTATTAATGTAAATTATACAATTTATTAATTCTGTGTATGAAGTTCATATTTTCCTTAAAAAAAAAAAAACCTATGCTATATATGTAATGCAATTAATTCAATAAAAATTTTAAGTGAAAAGATGAAACTACTGACCTACCAGTTGGGATTGTGGTTATTAACACTTGATAAAACACTTTTAAAACAACAATAGTCACGTACTTCTATTATGCAATAATTTCACAAAATAAAGATTTCTCTTTAACTAATTTCTAACTGCTATACAATACCAATCCCTTGACAAAATTAGAGTTAATTTTTTTAATAATATGTTAATAATTTATTTTAATTTGTTAATTAATTATTAGAGGGACTGAGAAAATGAGGAAACTAGTTAGGATTGTATCTTATTTAATTTTCTTGATTATGCATTAAACTTAATATGATCTGAGCTTCTAATTTCGCTGCTTCTTCAATAAAATCAACATTAGTGGGACATGAGTGATGTGCTGTCGGCTCACTTTTATGGGCTGGGGTTGGCGATGTCATGAAACGAAGTCGTTTGTGGTAAAGAAAATGCTTGTGTCCGTTATGCAACGCGTAAGTCGATCCGCTGTTATTGGTCATATTTTGAGAACGAACCCAAACTAAGGGATCAAATTGATGAAATAAGAAATCAATGATGATCTGATTGGATTCAATTCTCAAAATCAATCGATCAAAAAATAAAATTGAAAATAAGATTTTATTGAACTAACTTAAAATTATATAGTTCTATGAAAATTTTCAAAATTTCTTAAAATATATTATTTTATTCAAAGTTTAAATATTTAAAATATTATTTTTAACTAATTAACTAATTGAATCTGACGAATCTAATCCTATGTTTGGATTGAGGTAAAATAAGTGAGAAGGGAAAATAAGGATGAAAAATAAGTAATTATTGTAACTTTTTATTGTTTGAGAATGAAAAGAAAATACAAAATGAAGGAAACTTTTATTTTTCTTTCTTTATTTTCCCACTAAGATGGAAAGAAAATATAATAATTGAAATAATTTAGGATGAATTTACATATTTACCCTTAATACTTCTTTATTGAAAATCAAACATGAGAAAAAAAATAAAATTTATTTTCTCTTTTTATTTTTTTCCTTGAATAAATTTCAAAACATAGGGTAAATGGCTGAACGAAAAGTAGGTTAAAATGTTTTTTCCCTAAATAAATTTCCTGTACTTTTATATAACATATAATTTCTACCTAATTTTACATTTTAAATTTTCATGTGGAGGAAGTGAAATTTAATTTGATTTCTTCGCTTAGAAGGCTGGCATTTTATGACCGGAACAACTATACCCAATTGAAATAAAATAATTTCTTTTTTTTTTTTTTTTTGCTTGAAAAGTAATCATTTGCTCCAATGGAGCATCAATATAATGTAACTTCTCATGTCATTCTCAACTCATCCACAAATTAGATCTAACCTATTTTCAGATGTTAATTGCTCCTAATGTCGGACAATTCTTCCAACTCCCAAATAATAATCAATAAAAAAAAGAGAAGCAAATACGGTAAATACGGTGGTGTTCATGTATTCAAAATGACTTTCACTACTATAAAATAAAATTTAAAAACCTACTTAATTTGATGGTTTATAATAAATAATATTTCAACTGTTCCATATTATTTTACGTTTAAGAATTTTGTATACTAATTAAGAATTGTGTTGAATTAATTTATTATATAAATAAAATATTATATTACCCTTAGATTAATTATTTTCATAAAAAATATTTGTATACATTCCCAACATAAAATAATTACAAGGATATGCTACCAATTAGTAAATCAATAAAAATTTTTTCTCCATAAAATTAATGTGATTGACTCTAGCACATAGAGAATGCAACTTTAAATAAGAACATAATTGATAAAAATATATATATATATATATTTATAGTTAATAGTAAAATATCAACTATTTTGAAATAAAATTTACCTTTTAAAGGTTAAATAACGTGGAACAAATGGAGTATGAGTCGGCAGTCGGAGGCAGGTACCTTAAGTATGGGAATTTAGAAAGCTTTCTAATGCCTGAGTTTACTAAACATCCATCCACGAGTTGAGGGCTCAACCACCAAATGAAATCATAAGATGTTGTCCTTTTCTTTTATAAATGACAAGTTACCACTACCAACATCACACCACATGTCGTACCATATCTCCAACTCTCAAACTGTGTTCTTTCTATTAAAAGTCTAAAGCAATACCAAAAAAAAAAAAAAAAAAAGGTTCAGAAAACTGTTTTTTGTTGTAATTGTTGTGGCAGGCAAAACAGAAATATTAGTCAGCTTTACTTGTGCAGCTAACATAAGTAATTGAATTCCTTGTCTCACATTTATAAAAATTTGAAATTCACTAGATTTTCAGGTGAATCGGATCGCATATTTGAGATGGGCGGCAACGGAAATTATTTGGTATTTTAAATGATGTCTATAATTCAAGGTGAATATTACAATTTTATGAGTATATATTATAGAGTATTACAATTATGTGTTCAAAGATGTCCAATAATTTTTAAATTAACAAATTTATTATTGTGAAATTTCGAGTTTAAATTTTAATCAAAATTAAATTAATAAAAAATAATGTTTTTTAAATGTATCTAATAATTTTTAAAATTCAGTTTCTCATTCTTCAAAATATTAAGCTTTTCTGGATTTATAATCTTAATCTTGACGAGCTTATGAAACAATATTCTTAGTGGGATCATATTTAAAGTGATTGAGTTGCGAGTTTAAACTCTAATTAAAATCTAATCAACCCAAAAAGGAAAATAAAGAAATTTTAGTTGTAAATGTAATTGGCAAATCATGAACAAATAAAGAATTTGCCTCTTGATAAAATATCGCTTTCCTCCACTGATAAAACTCTTCAGAACTATTCAGATTCATTACAACAATTGTAGAACATCAATCAAATACTCACATCTTACTAAGCACATAGGATGGTACGTATGTATCTATACTACAGATATAAAAAAAACGTGAAACAAAAACGAAAAATATAACCCATAAAAAATTATAAAGGGGAGAAGATATGAACAATAATTGAACAATCATAACACAGACTCTTTCAAGCATCAGTAAAAACATAAATTCTACACTGCAGCTCTCTGCAGTGGCATCTCTTGCTCTAACAGTATACACCAACTTATTGGAATTGGGATACCAAGATAGATACCACTTTAAAAACGTTCTTTGATTCTTAACAGAATAAATAGTCCTCAACTCCGTCCAGGTATGAGCTTAGCCATAACATGGCTACTCCTAAGCTCGGATAAAGAAGGCAGATGGATCGCCTAATGTGACGGTCAGCGTAAAAATTTTGTTCGCATCTCGCGTCATGATATCTATAGGCAGACCCCACTAATTGAGATGAGTTTCCAGAAATTCATCCTTTATCACGCTGCCTTCTTCTCCCTCTTCCCAAAAATGAAAAACCAGCAACCACCTTTTCCATTCCTGCATTACAATCAATTCAAGAACCCCGTCTTAGAACCACCAGATTCTTCTATTTCCAGGGTAATTTATAATAATAAAGAAAAGCAACACAACCCTTGTTTTTTTTTTTTTTGGGGGGGGGGGGTTCACTTGCCTGTATTTTCTTTTCTTTAACGAAGACTTTGACTAAAAGGGAAATTAAAGTTTTCATATGATGAAGAGACCTTTTTTTTTTTTTTTCTGAAACAACTTTCCATTACTGAGATCAAAGAGATACATCTACTAATAGAAGCGTATTTAAGCTGGGATTTTGAAGAGACCTTTTCTCGGTGCAATAACATGTAACTTATCAAGATTCCCCCGTTGCATACTCTGTTTTGAAACAGAGCAGTTTGAGTGAAATTCTAATGTTCCCTGACATGTTTGGGAAATTAAGGAAGCAAGTTTCACTGAGATCTAAAAATTAATCAAAAAATTATAAGTTGAAAAATAATGGATCAAAACTAAGTATAGGTTTCTATAGACTTGTCTCATTTTTTTTTCCCTCTTTAAAGGGTTAATTGGGCTCTGATTGCTAACTATAGGTTTCTATAGACTTAACTCATTTTTTTTTTCCTCTTTAAAGGGTTAATTGGGCTCTGATTGTTGTTCGAATTGACTCGAATTATCCGTATTCAATATACTCTAATTCAACCAATTGTTCTAGGTGACATTAAGATCTTTTAAAACCTCCATTGCAAAAAGAGAGATAAAAAAAAGCAAGAAATTGAGTAAAAATTTTCATTTGTATGCCATACCTGCCGCTGCTGTTCCAGCTGCTACTTCTGCTGCTGCTGCTACCACTGCTCTTTGAGCTTCCACTATTGCTACTTAATCCACCACTCTCACTCTCCGCTGCCTCCACAAATCTATTCTTCCACCACTCATTCTCTTCGCCATTTTTTGCAGATCCATCCAATAAAAGAGGCTTTGGAGATACCCTTCCATCTCCTCCACTATTAGTCTTCACCATCGTCATCCCTGAATTACTATAACTGTTGGTCTTGTTAATCGTCTTCTTCTTCTTCTTTTTAGAACCCCAAGAAATTGGAAACACAATCTTGAGAAGAAACCCTCCTCCATTATTATCCATACTTACACTTCTATTCATCTGCACTACTTTCATATCCTTCTTTTTCTTCTCTGATCGTACTGTATGATCATCGCCATTAACTATACTAGTCGTTTCTTTACTAAAACTTACTGCTTCTCGATCTTGATCTTGATCGCATTCTTGTTCTCTTTTATTAGCCTGATCAGCATCAACCAGGGCATGCTCCACAATATCTTTCAACGAAAGCTCATAACACCCTTCAGGCATGCTACTTACCATGTCCATGAGCTCTTTTTGGCCTCTAGCAATGGCTTGAGCTTTCGACGATGGAGATAGACTCCGATAATGATTTTGGCGATGTTGGGGGCTTCTAGTTGGACTCGTCCTCCATAAAGGAGGCGAAAAAACCCCCGAATTATCATCATCATCATCTTCTTCTTCAATCAATCTTCGTTCAGCTGTAAAATCCGCCATGGGATTAGTATTATTCCAACAACGGTAATTCTCTGAAATTCTCGTTTGAGTTCTTGCACCATATCTATTGTTGTTACTGTCACTTATTCTGTTGGAAAAGTTTGTGGAGGGATGTAACATGGTTTAGCTGTACGAGATACGAGCGAGGAGGAAGAGGAGAGGAAGTAGAAGAAGGTGTTATTGCTGTTTTGTTTGTTGACGAGAGAGTTTGATGAGAAGCCGAAAAAATAGGGCCGTTAAGCTATCACCGGCTGTTTATTAATGGCCAGCATTACAAAAGAAAATATTAATCATATGTAATTTTCTTGCAATGAGGTTAATAATGGAGTATGAGACCCGTTTTGAGGCTTACAAAAGTCAAGGAGTTCTAGATTATGGGGTCCATTTTCCATTTTCTCATTTGTTTTATTTTCTAGTCTTTTAAAGGAGCTTTGGCTTTTGTTCTTTTCCTGTTATTTTTAATTTTCGGATATTGATCGAAATCACTTCTTTTTGCATCCGTTAACACTCATTAATTATATTTTATATTAAATATAAATAAAACATTTTTATATTTAAAATAATATAATTATAGATAATTATTTTATATATAATTAAAGTGATTATATATATAATATGGGCGAAATACATAGTTTTTATCTTTCAATGTTTTATTATTGATCACTTTATAATTATAGATAATTATTTTATATATAATTAAAGTGATTATATATATAATATGGGTGAAATACATAGTTTTTATCTTTCAATGTTTTATTATTGATCACTTTAATATTTAATATTCAATTTTGTATTTTTAATCTATTAAATTATTTTACTTTTATATATAATCAATTAAGTATAAATAACTGATGTTACCAAATCAGTGTTTAATTCAGGCGTTATGAAGAAAGTGAATAATGAAAGAATACTAAAATTAAACTAAAATACCATTTTCTTTTAGTTTTCTATCATTCTCTTTCTAACTCTTATTATGAACCCTAAAATTCTAAAAACTCACAAATTCGTTTCACTCTTATTCCAACCACCACAATCATCATTTTCTTCTAATTCTCAAGATTTAAAACGAAATCTTATCTATCTATTGATTGGTGGCAAGATGAACACAAATATTGTGTCTTACGCACATAAGCTCCATACAGGTATGACTGTGATCAGCAGTAGACATGAACTTGTCTAGATTCAATCAACATTGGAGCAGAACCTCTGACATAACCTCCTATGACGACACACCCAAGCCTATGGCGGAGAAACAGTCTCTTTCCTGCCTTACTGCACTATTTTGAATCTTTAATTTGCTCCACAGTCCTCTTAGTATAGAACTTATGGAACATAATATCTAAGCCACTCTGATTATGAATAAGGGTTTGAACAGAAGTATTTAGGATTACCAAAGCTAAAGACAAAAACTTAGAAACTCATGATTTTTGATGAAAGGATTTTTATTTCCAAACAAACTTATCTTACAACAAAGAAGAGCATCCCTTATATAGATGGAAGCCCTGGATACAAACAAACGTCTTTACAAAAGCTAACGTACTATGGATAAGAAGGAATCTTATCCTTTACAAAAGCAAACAGTACAATTGACATAAAGAAAACTTTACTGACATAAAGCAAACTCCACTACTTAAAGTAGATTCCATACTTTATACAAAGTAGACAGATATGGGCCCACCACTTTTATTTTTGAATCGGCTCATGAGATGGCGACAGATTCATGTTTTCATAATCTTCCGCATATTGCTTCTACGCCATTTTCCCTTTGATTTGTTCCTCTTCCCATCGAAGTGCCAGATCAAAAGGATCAAGTGACTATTGAGGTTGTTCATAATAATCCCTAGTTGCATCATCAATAAGAGTCTCATGATAGGAGATTTTTCCCCATTGCTCACTGTATCTTTTTAACCCTTGGTAATACTGTGATGGAAGAGTATCCCAAGGTGCCTCTTGTGCTACAGTAGGCCAGATCTCCTTTGGAACAATCTTGTTTCTACCACACATATATCTTTGAAATTCCCTAAAATCTTCAAAATGTTCAAGAGCATCGCTCCATAGGGAATACTACATTTCTTTATAAATGCTGATGTAAGGCATAATTTGAGGTGTGTTGCCAAAACCACTCATAAAACAAAGACGATTTACTATGTAAACAATCCTTTTATTAAGAGCAGTTTGAGACTCACAATATTGGACCCTAGCTTGAAGGGATGAGAGCCATGCTGAGAGAGGTTGAAACCACTCCAGAAATATTACCAAATAAGGATTGACTCTCTTACTTTCCTGAATATCTTTAAGATAAGCCCATAAGTGATATGGCCTAATCTCAAATGCAATAGTATATAAATGACAGAAATACCAGAGAAATATTAAAAACTCTATGGGTCATCTCCATCCACTGCTTAACAATGCAGAGTAGTCCAGGAAAGTATACACCTTGAGGAAAGGATAATTAGGATGAATTCCTAACATATCCATGAAAATAGGGCCATAAGTCCTTAGCAACAAAGCTTGGTACATAAAGATTTGTTCTGTAGCCTTATGTAGAATCTTTGTATCAGTGGTAGGAATTTTGATTTCCGGAGGTAATCCTTCCCTAAGAAAAGACTCATCATGCTGAGATGATCCAACCTGATATGTTTGGACTGGCTAAGGAGAGAACAGTACTTGGTACTGTAGTGGAAGCTTCAGTAGAACTGGAAGTAGATGCCATGAAGAACAAAGGAAAGGAGTGAGATTTAGCTATAAGGGATAATTGGTTTACTGGTTTAGTAGCAAGTTAGGGATGAGGTTCTGATCCCCTTTTATATGCTACACATCAAAACTGTATTTGCTAAACCAGTCCTTCCATCTTAATAATTGAGCATTTGGGACTTCCTTTCCCTTGAAGTTAAGCATTTTTGGGAAAGATGAGCAATCCATTAACACCAGAAAATGATGTCCTATCAGATGGAATTCAAATTTCTTTATCCCATTTTTCACGGCTAAGATTTCCTTGAAAGTGGAGTGATAGTGTTCTTCTGACGGTTTGAATGCTCCACTAGCATGTGCATAAATTTATCACTTCCCATTGATTTTTTCTAGCAAAATAGCTCCCCAATAATGGTCACTGGCATCTATCTGTAGTATCCTCTTTCCTGTGGAAGGAATCTTCTGAGGTGGCAAGTTCTGCATCATACGTTTGAGATATTGGATAGCTGATGTTTACGCACTTCCCCATGGTGGAGAATCTTTTTTTAGGAACAGCTGTAAAGGTTTGGCCACCTTAGTATAGTGGGGGACAAAGTCTCTCAAATAATTTGTTATGCCCAAGAATTGTTGAACCTGCTTTTGAAAAAGATCCGAATCTGGGAACTTTAATAATTCTGCACTAATATGTGGGTCAGGAGTGTATTGTCCATTTTCAAAAAACATTCCCAGAAATTCAATCTTTTCTTTAGCAATATGCATTTTTGACGTGGAGAGCATAATGTCATAATTCTTGGTCAATTCAAAGAATTGTTGCAGCAATTGTTGGTGAGAATCCAGGTCTTTTGAAAAGAGAAGTACGTCATCTATATAGATCAATGCATTGTGCAACAATAGTTCATAGATTCTGATCATCGCCTTTTGAAATAGTGATGGGGCCATTTTTAAGCCGAAAGGCATCACAGTCCACTGGTAATGTCTATTTGGAAGACAAAAAGTCGTCTTTTCCCTATCTGCTTCAATAATGCCAAGCTGCCAAAAACCTGCCTTTAAGTCAAACTTTGAAAAGATTTTTCCCTCCGCTATGTGAACAAACAGTGAGGAAATTTTAGGAAGTGAGAATTTATCATCTTTTAAGAAATGATTTAGTGGCTGGTAATCAATGACAAAACATTTTTTTCCACGATTTTGTTCAGATCTTTTATTTACATAAAATGTCTGACAGGCCCAAGGTGAGTTTGTGGGCTCAATAAGATTTTGGGCCAAGAGTTCTGAACATTCCTCATAGGCTAAGGCCAAGTCTTCTGGAGACATGCCTAAATGGGTAGCTTTGGCAGGTTGATGTCCTCATTTAGTTTGAAAGGTAGGCTAATGAAGAAGGTTAGATTTTTCCATAATGGATTTGGATTTTTAAGGAGGAAGGCTTTATGATTGTCTGCACAACAATATTCCTGAAGGTTTTGCACAATGGACTTAATTGTTGATGGATATTGGGCTGCATGGACCTCTATTGTGCATAAAGTTGGAGTCTTAGTAAAAGGCTGAAAATTGCCCTTAAATTTGAGACCTGTTGGAAGTATTCTGAGCTTCTCTAATTTTCAGTATAAGTCAAACCCAATAACAAGATCTTTATTGGGTAAGGCCAAGCCCAAGAACGGACAATGAATTTGATATTCAGGAAAGAACTGAACAGTCATAGGCTTTCTTGTAATGAGACTAGTGTAAAAAATAGTCTCATTTGCTGCTTGAAAATACCGTTTATACGGTTTTCAATAGTGTTCAGGTAATACTTTGGGATTCATCATAGAAAGATAAGCACCAGAATCAATAAAAGCAACTGCCTTAATTAGATTGGCAAATTTCTCCGGGTACATATGAACATATGCCAAAGGAACTGGATGATGTTCCTGTAATAGATTTGTAATAGCAGTGAGCTCTAGAACCTGTATTGGACAATCAGCAGTTAATCCCTGAACTGGAGTCATTTGATAACAGGGATAAGAAAAAAGCCTTTCATCATCTGAACTAGAAAACTCATCCTGGATTGCAAATACTGTTTCTTCAGTATCTTCATCTTCTATGGAGAAGAGTGATTCAATATCAGCACCATCAAGATCAACAGCTGTTGAAAGCTGGATCTGTTGAATCATCTTGAAAGTCCGTTTCTTTTTGTTAGAACATTGTTTAGCAAAATGCCCCTTTTGGCCACATAGATAACACCTGTTTGACTTCTTATGGCCTCGATACTTCATTCTCCTGAAAAATCTCCACTTCTTCCCTCTACGTTCATCGGAAGGAGTAGATTTGATTTTTATAAAATGCTTCTTTTTCTTTGTGCCACATTCACACATCTTATGTTCTTCCTTTGGACATCTAATCATAGTATGAGGGAAAACCAAAGGTAAAACTCTACAATCATGGCAAACATCACTGTTTCTGATCAACCTTTTACTTCTTCTTCTTCTTCCCAAACACAACCCTTAGACCCTTCTCTTTCATTTCGTACTATACCTTTAAGTGTTACTGTACCTCCACCTGTTACCTTCAAAAGATCCTACTCTTCTAAAATAGATTACTTATATGAACTTAGTTACATCCCTGATGAAAAGAAAATCTAAGAAATCAATCTTCCTTTTCTTAACCCATATGATGCCTTCCAAAGAAACAAATCTAGCCTTACCCGTACCATCAGATCCTTAATCAAACCATCTGTTAAGTCTGTAAAGGAGTACGTACAGGCTTCAAGCTTTGATCAATGTCTAGTCCAGGCAACGGGATTGGAACAGTTCATTAACCTAGAGATTCCACTTGAGTTTGTCCATCAGTGAATAGCTCAAAGGTATACTCACATGCACTTTGGTGCTATCAGGCTTGTTGTCAGTTATCATGGGAGGAAATACCTTCCTGTGTTTGCACAGATTGCCTTGCTTGACAGACGTTATCTCCAGTACTAACATGATGTTATTGGGACAGTAGAGACTTCTTTGAATGTTGACACTGTTATGTTCATTTTCTATCCCAATTACAACATGGCCCTAAAGGATCCAAATATTCTGCACTATCTTCAGGTGTAGATTCAGATTGTATGAGCACCACAAGTCACTTCTGTTATAGCGGTAACTCTTCATTATCAGATGATTTATATAGTACAAAATCACTCTATAGATCTCTCTCTTCCAAATGAAGATGAGTCTCTGCTGGTACTTGCAGAAACAAACAAAGTCCCGACCTGCATTCACATCCCTAAACAAATTTCTAGGGAAGAATCGATCAAGCTTCTTCTTGAGACTTGGATCACCAGTTATGAAAGACTTCACCAGCAGGATCAACTAGTCCAATCTACGGAGCTGGTGTACTACAGAAGGGCCAATAGGACTATCGAAATGAGGTTTGAAAGACCTATGTTACCTCTAGCAGATGGTGTTATGTTCACTACTCAAATGATGACGACTCCTTATGAGCCAAAGAAGAATATTCCAGTGGAATACTTTTAGATGGATGGAAAGCCTATATATAGGGATGGTCACTGCTTCTGGGGAGGATGTGACTGTGATAATTGTTATTTTGACAAGCTTGAATAAGAAGAGAAAGAAGAAAATAAGAAGAAAGGAAGAGGTTGTTTTGAAAGGGAGTTAAGGAGACGTTATGAAGATGGAGATCCTTCTGTAGGACTCTTGGGTGAACCTTCTGGCAAATATGACTACCTGGTCAATTATGGCCATAGTCATATGAAAACCTCACCTGAACCTTGCAAACCTTCCAATCCTTAAACACCTTTACCCTGCTAGAAACAAGACTTGAAATACCTTTATAAAGAAAAACCCATCCACCAAACACATACCTTCTTACCAGAAATAAACATGTATCACCCACCTTCACCTTCTTTTACTGAGGTAGATTTTCCACCTCTTCAAGAACAAACAAACCTAAATACCCAAGTAAGACAAATGCCTTATGTGCATACTCCTACAAGAGTAACTCCTCAAGGACAACCATTAAGAATTACTTCAGGTGAAGCAGTATTGAATTGGCAGACTTCTAATGCCTTAGCTCAAAATAAAATCCTTCAAAAGATTGAGTCCAAAGTTGACAAAGTCTCAAATCAAGTTCAAAAAGTTGAGAAGAGACTAACTGAAACACAAAAGGATATGTATGAGCTAATGTATCATTTGAAAGCTGAGGTAAAAGTCAAACACAAGGAGATTATGGGGATGGTAGATCAGAGAGCTTAGCTGGAGGAGATTAGAAGAAAATCTGTAGAAATCCAGAGGTTGAAAAATCAAATCCAGAGAATTAAGACTGATTTGAAATATACCCAGACTCAACAAAAGTCAGCCTACATAGACTCATTTGACACACCATTACCACCTATTCCTTCTCATAAATCAACTATCTTGAGAATCCCTACTCAAGAGGAACATGAGTTTATAGGATTGTCTGTAGATCTTTTCCATAAAAAGCTGAAAGCTGAAAAATTTTCACAACAATCTGATACTTCTATGCACTCATCCAAATCCTCTGAATCAATAAAGAAGCCTCAACCTCCAGAACCAAAACCTCCACAACAACCACCAAGTTCTAGCATGATAAACCCTCTGGTCTCATATTTGGATAAAGCTACTTCATCAATGCCATAAGCTCATATGGCTTATGATGTCAATCATTTGGCTTTAACAGACTCTACAGATAGTACTAGCTCCAGCCAGTTTGAAGAAATTTCTGAGGTTTCCAGCTCAGAAAAGGAGTTAGTTGCATAACATTTTATGGCTGATCCTCTAGCAGATCCTTCATACACGGTGGATCCTCCTGATGAAATGGATACAACGGATCCACATGCAGGGACAGAAAGAAATAGAACAAGTTCAAATGGAGGATCATGGTTTACATTGGACAACATTTCACCAGCAAATTACAAAGATAGATTCCAGGAGTTTAGAGCCTGGATTGAGACTCAAATGAAGAAACCAGGAGCAATAATTCGTACTGTTCTTGAAGAATTTGTTGCCATAATGATTGGACATATGCAGAAGTGGTATTCAACATTGGATGAATATTCCAGATTGCGGATGTTACAATCCCCCGGTCAAGCAGAGTTTCTGGGGATATTATATGTGGAGTTTTGTGAAAAACATACAGATGCTTCGAACATAGCTCGCAGAGAGTATTTTAATATGAAGTGTTGTTCTTTGCTCAAAACAGATTTAGATCTTCATTATCAGCGCATGTCCAAAAGATTCTATCAGTTGTCCGGATGGGCAAGTCCAGATTTGAAAGAAGTTTTCATCACCTCATTACCTGAGGTTCTCACAAATTCTATGCATCAAATAATGCGTAACAAAGATCGTTCCATCAATGATTACACTTTTGGAGAAATCTATCAGCTATTGATGCAAGGCCTTGAAAAGCTGTGTACTGAACAGAAGGTAATCACGCAGATGATGGATAGGCAACGTTAGCCTACTCTGAAGAAAGCATGCAGAAGAATAGATATGAAGATCATATGTCCAAAGGAAGAACATAAGATGTGTGAATGTGGCACAAATAAAAAGACAGAAACGAGAGCAAGAGCAAGAGTGAAACATTGGAGCGGCGTTGAGTAGCAAAGACAAAATGAAAAGGAAGTTTTGAACAAAGTCTGTTGGAAATTTCTTGCCAATTTCTTAGAGGATAGATACAATAGGAGAAGCATATCAAAACAAAAGATGAAACCTTGAACAGAGAAACAAGTGTTAGTCAGGTAATCAATTAAATGGGTAAAGAAGGTATAAAATTTGTAAATTTATGTAAAGGAAGACAAATGAGTTTGTATATAGTGTCTTATATCAGGTCCTCATAGCTTCAATATTGACGTTAAAGGCATATTATTTTTAATATTGTTCGCTTCGATACTGACGTTAAAACAACTTATATCATATCCTTATATCAACTTAATAGCCATATTGTTTGTAATTTACAATATGGTTGAATATCAAGGCATATAAATTCACTTTTCTCTGCGTTCACCATATCATTGAGTATTATGCCATAACCTATTTGAAGAAATGACTCTGAAAGTGGAATTTTTTTTTTTGTTAGAGATTTTTTTACTTTTTAGATAATTTTTTTTGTTAAAATTTTGAATTTCATATTTGAAGATGATCTTTTTATTTTTATATTGAACATCGATTCTAAGTTTGAAATATAAATTTATATTTTCAAAAATTTAGAATTGTAGTTACCAATATTATGGTCAAATAATTATGTAAAGATAAAGGCATTTTGATGTAATTAATGTGAAAATAGACGCGAACAATTCGCCTTATTTCAATTTTCTGTTAGCGTATTCAATACATTAAAACTAAAATAATAAATATTAAGTTGATTAAAATAAAAAAATAAGATATTAAAGTAATCAATCATGAAAAATTTAGATGACAATTTATGCATTCCGCCTTTTAATATGTGAATGGAAATGAGCAGTACTTCCCCATCCGTGTTATTTGACTTTCTGGGCTGTTTTATTTCACAAATCTTTGGTTTCCGTTATTGGGGTGGGAATTCAATAATCAAAAGGACGTTTTGTGGCACGTTATTATTCACATCTAATTTGTTAATCCATTTATATATTTTTTTCAAGATATGTATTGACAGCAAGAAATCTTATGTTCACATATTATTTTTGTAAAAAGAAAAACTAACCGAATCTCTCATTTATAAAATATTAATAAAATTTTATAATTTATAATTCAATAATTAATATATTTTATTCAACAATATCATCGATCATATATATTAATTTTTAAATCTTTTGAAAACGATGAAAATGGATAAAAATCATACTTTTAAATAAAATGGACAAAATTTTGATATTGATGGATTAGGGAAGAAGAATTATGATTGCAAATATAAATTTAAAATGTACTCTTTTACTGTGTCCTATCTTTTTTTTGCTTGAGATTGAAAAGAATAACTCTCATTCAATAAATATCACATACAAAATTAATAATACATATAAAAAAATTAAAACTTATAATTCATCTCAAATTATATTGATACCAAAAATATTAAATCATATTAAAAAATAATAATTTTTT
>CATIWR010707504.1:0-25727 GCA_949677035.1 Omphalea diandra | reverse complement strand
GTGAGAAGAAGTGGAAATGTGACAAGTGCTCAAAGAAGTATGCAGTTCAATCAGATTGGAAAGCTCATTCCAAGACCTGCGGCACTAGGGAATACAGATGTGACTGTGGAACCCTTTTCTCGAGGTATAATAATAACTAACCTCTCATCACTTACATTACATCTTAGGAAATATCCATGCATGAATACGAGTTCCCTTTTGAGCATAATAGTCACAACTCTTGTCTTTAATTTGGTGAGGGATATGAAATCATAAATATAGACAAAAAGAATTGGCATTAAATGCTTCTTCTTTCAAATCCCAGATTGTAGATGTTTAGAGACATTAATAAATTATTTGGATTCTTTTTTTATTATTGAGAAAGAAAGAAATTATTTGGATTCTTTTATTATTGAGAAAGAAAGAAAAAAAAATAGTCTTAGTCATCGTATGGCAAATTTCAATTGCAGAACCTTAGGCAGATAATCTGTCTCTAGTTCTCATAGTTACAAAAGATAAAAGAAAGAAAGTAAGTAAGAAAGAAAGGGTTGCAGCGAGAAGAAAAGATGAAGAAAGAAAGTCAAGTACTGCTGCCATTATTGCCATGATGGGTTAGCTTTTGTTTTCTTGTGGAGTGCGTTTTTGTTTTTCTTTATCGATTTTTTTGTTTTTTTTTCTTTTTAGGAGGGACAGTTTCATCACCCACAGAGCCTTCTGTGATGCTTTAGCAGAGGAGAGTACGAGAGCTATAACAGGAACGCCGAACCCAGTTCTCATTCCCTCTCATACTACTACTGCTGGTTCCTCAATTCCTCATAATATAAATCTTCCATTACCTCAATTCAATGGTCAAGAATTGCATCCATTTTCACTTAAAAAAGAGCAACAAAATTTTACCCCTGTAAGGCCAGAGTTACCACCATGGCTAGCTTGCCCACCTGGACTAGGAGGAGCTGGAACTGGTCCTGGCCCTGGCCCACCACATCAGCAGCACCGCCAGTCATCCATTGATCATTATCATCATCTATCCTCATCATCATCAATCCTTACTAGTCATCACCAAGATTTTAGTCCAAACCCTAACCCTAGCCTTGGACCCACATTACCTCATTACCAAGCAGCAGCGGCAACAGCTCCATCCCCACACATGTCAGCAACTGCATTGCTGCAAAAAGCAGCTCAGATGGGTGCAACCATGAGCAGCAAAACTACTGGCTTGATGAGTCCCCACCACCACCACCAACAACAACAAGAACAAACTCACGTGTCTGCAGATTCTTGCAACAACAACAATGCAAATAATGCAACTAGTTTTGGTCTTAACTTCTCCTCACGTGAAGGACTAGCAGGTGGTGGTGGGTCAGGCTCATTTGTCCATCCTGCTCTGCACTCGTCTTTTCCATGTGGTTCTAGTGGCAGTGCTTTTCTTCAAGAAATGATGAATTCTTTGTCTTCTGCTTCTGGGTTTGAAGGGACTACTACTACTACCTCCTTTGAAGATGCATTAGCTACAGGTGGTGTCTTGCATTCTAAGAAAGGTGGAAACTTTCATGATAATCTCTCATCAAAATCAGCGAGAAATGATAATGGTAATGGTCGTGACGGTGAGGGTGAGGGTGAGGGTATGACTAGAGATTTCTTGGGTCTTGGTGCATTCTCTCATAGTGATATACTGAGTATGGCAGCTGCTGGTCTTGGTAATTGCATGAATACTTCTCATGAGCAACGCAGTCAATCACAGAAAACATGGCAAGGTAATTAGACATATATATAAATAGATAATTTCTTTTTTGGCTTAATTTACTGTTTTTCAATGTCCCATTTTTCTGTTTTCCCCCTCACTTTTTGTTTTTTTTCTTAAGCTTCCCTAAGGGAAGGACATGATCTAAAATTGCAGATATAGTTTAATGCCTTTATGTAGCCATAATTTTAGAAAATTTTGCCTTCTAATTTTTAATTATTCTAGCTTTTGTAATTGATGCGTTTTTATGGTGTTATATAGAAGATCTAAAATTATAGACATACTTAGAAGCAAATTAAATTCCTTAATTTTTGTTTCGTTGTGAAGTTATTGGTTTATATTGGTGACCACTTCAAGAAGACCATGACTGAAGTTGATTGAATAAGCAACTTCAGAAAATAATACATGTATACAATTTTTTTTTCTATAATCTATTGAAATTAATTTATGCAAAAAAAAAATTATTTAAATGCGTCACTTCTTACACGCACAGTTTCACATGGATAGGATTAATTGTGGAAATTAGTGGCTCAATGACGATAATTAAGCATCGACGATATGGGTAAAGCAACTGATTAATTTTCCATTGTAACGTCGTAACCATAATGATTTATTCACATGATTATGCAGATAATTGTAAGCAATTATGGTTGATTAGAGAACACATAATACGTAGCCGGGAAAATTGCCCTCCCTTTTCAACCATGACTGATGCACTAATGCTAGTACAAGATTTTGTCCATCCATTTCTCCTCACCCTTTTTATTCAATTTCAAATATATATGAGTTAGAATCTCAGAAATTCCAAAATTATGTTTCCAGTTTGGTGCGAATTGGCACTATATTTATATGTACACATATATATGTGAATGAATCGTTGGCCAAAAAAAAGATTTGATTTCATGAATAATTTCCCCGTAATAATAAGGCAAGATTCACTGTCTTATTATGTAAAGGCAAGTTTCTATTATAGGTAAACTTATGGTGATGATGCTCCACTAATGCCATGAACATGGTGGTCCAATGCAATTGCTGGGCAGCACTACTTATGTGTCCAAATTAAAATATAAGCGTAAATTTTGATATTTAATACCACCTTATATTAAAAATAATAGATATAGTAAGAAAAATTCAAGTTTTAAATTTGAATTTCTGAAGTTGATTATTCCTTATAAAACATATATATTTTTTAATATAAAATCGGTGCTCATATCAATTTTTGTGTTTTCAACCTAATGCATATAAAAAAAAATTGATTTTTCCAAATGCTAGCATAAAAAAAAAAACGTATTTATGTATCTATTCTTACCACATGTTACCACCTAATGAGATTAGATGAGATCTAAAATGTGCTGAAAATTATTGCAATTTCTTTTTTTTGGTTACATAAGATTTGAAATTTGTAATGCTGAACTGTGTGGTTTTAAGGATAATCAACTTTGAATAGACTGAGTATATACAAAAGTTAGGGGGGGCACATATGGGGTAGTGGGTACGAAATAACATTGGATTCTCAAAAGAAAAAAAAAGAGAGAGAGAGAATATGGATATAGATGTGCATGTTAGCTTGGTATAGATAGGGTGTTTCAACACAAAACAAAAGAGATGCCGTTTGACACCTTATATGGGCACAAGTGGGAAGTGGGATTCAATCCCGAGGGAGGATTTTGTTATGTTCATTGGGTAGTGAAAGATGTACAAGTTACTTTTTTGATGAAATTTCAGATCGATCCAGAGAGGTCAGTAAGGACATGTATAGTGACCTTGCAATTGGAGACAGGTCTACTATTGCCATGTGTATACCAAAAGTTGGCAACCATTTGCCAAGCTTTGAATTTGGTTTCTATCTTTCAGATTTCGAATAATCCTCATGCTAATGCAGCCATCTGTAGCCAGAGATCGTTCTTGTTTTTTTTTTTCCCCGGTCACATGGTATCGAAAAAATTATTAGACTTTCAATTAATTCAGATTCAAGATCTTCTACAAAATTTAATTCGAGACCATTAGTTAAACTAGATCAACCCATTACCAGCTACTTTACGTGCTCGATGACGAGGATTTCTTGTTATCATTGTGCATGGTGTTTTATTTCCAAATCAGCTTTCTACTATATTCAATTTTATATTATCACCTGGTTTTTTAAAGGGCAAAATACACTACAGGAGAAAGTACTTCTTTATTCATAATAGGGTAATAGAGACACGCCACCAAACTATTTAATGGAATAATCTACTATATATGCTAAAGTAAAATATATAAGGGATAGATTGCATATTTACCATTATATCTAACTTTTCATCTAGAAGTTAAATAAAATGTGAGACATATAGAGGAGGTAGTGTAAATTGAGATGACTTGGCTTTTTATTCACTATAATATATGGTACAAAACTATCTAAAGGTACTGGTACATATGATAAGGAGTCAACATTAAACATTATGTGGAGGTTAATCTAGTTTCTAGATTTCCAAATGAGGATTAATGGACTTGAACAACAAGTATATGTTTTAAAAGAATATTTTCATAATTATTCAAAGCATAATTAGGTGAAAAGTTAATACTTTGTGATTGACCTTTTAACAAAACAATCACAAGTGACCCACTAAAGTTCCCTTGGAGGATATATTTTCTTTTAATTATTATTAAAGAATTTTATACGTGCATACAAACTTGTCCATATTATATTACATATATAATGATAATATTCCTTAGTTTTAAAGAAATCTGGATGGTAAATTCTTATCAAACTATTGGTCAAGATTGATTTCTTGGATGTGTGTGTCTTTAGCTTGCATGTGCATGTATGTGTTAGAGATAGAGAAAGAGTGCAATTAGTAATAAAACTTTTGTCATGAAATATGGTAATGATTATGCTATCATCAGATTAAGAAATGATCTGATATAACTTTTGATATGTATAAATGTATATCAGAAGTGTGAGAAAATGAAATGCTTATTATCCCTAAGATTTAATAAATCCATTAATTAAATGGGTACCTGTGCTTTCATTTTGGAAACTCTTTATAACTAATGAAAGAGATTCCTCTGAATATATATGCATGCCCACTTATTCTGTCATTGACATCTTGCTTTATGAATTTATAATAAGTACATACTTTCCTTCTTTCTGCTATTGAATCTCAAAAGAAAGGTATGTTTTTTTGCCATTTTATAATGGTGGGTTTTTCATCATTTTTTGTTCTCCAACACTTTTCTACAAGCAGATGAAGAGTCGGCATAAGCAATGGCATATGTTTCTTAGGGTGATGACATGGCAGGCAACGTCGGTGAGGGTGGTGGGCTAAGGGGCACAATCCCCTAAAACATTGAACATGTGGTTAGTGGTGCCGCTAAAAGTTGATGATGATCATCACATAGAAAGGGCAGTTAAATGCATCTTAAGGCCCCTGAAGTACTATCATATTTGCTATTGAATCGACAAATTTTAATTTGTCGACATTAAGTCTATGAACTTTTAATTTTAGTTGATTTGACTTTTTTTAATAGTTATTTCACGATAAAATGAGTGAGTAATGCACACATTGTTAAACTGTATGTGAAAAAAAAAAAGAAAGTGATGAAACATTTAATATTTTTTTTATCTCATGTACTATTATCATTTTTGCTATTAAACTCTCACCCCTTGTATGTTTATATGAGTTAAATTTTTATTTTGATCTATTTTATAAAATTTAAAATATATTTTGAATTTAAGAAAGAGAAAAATTATTTTAAAAATAAATTAATTTTCTTTTTATTAGAAAATTATTTTTTATGGATTTATTTTTCTAAATGTGTTAAATATTTAAAAGAAAATATAAAAAATATTTTTTTATCAAATAAAAAAAAGCTTTATTTCACTTGAAAATATTAACATTATATTTATATTTTAATTTCTCATAGTATATAACAGACATTCAATCAACAAATTACTAATTATCAACAAAGATAAATACAATTAAATATCTAGTAATTTTGTTATGTTTTCATTCAATCCAAATTCAATCGGATTGAAATTTTAAAAATTTTAAATTGGCTCAAAATTCAAATATTCTCATAGTGTTATCCTAATCAGATATTCAATATTAATGATTTACAATAGAATTTAAAATTACCATAATATATAATATCATCTCATCAAATAAAAAAATAATAAAATTTTGACAAAAATAGATCTATTTAAATTATAAATAATTATATCTATTTCAAAAATTAATTCAATAGCATTTAATGCATCAAATGTAATTAGCATATAGTGAAATTAAATCTCTTTTTAAATAATAATAAAAAAATTTTGAGCATATAAATATCAAATATTATAAATTTTCTAAGGTGTGTTTGAGCATTAGTGTTTTATTAACTGAGTATTAGTGTCTTAATTTTGAAGATGACATAAAAAGAATGATATATAAAAATATATTCAATAATAAGACTAAATTTTGTTTTTGATATGCTTTAAAAAGAAAAAATAAATACATAAAAAATATATATATATAAATTATTAATATTACCATAACAAGAATAATGATTTTAAATAGAAAGTATAAAGTGTTTAGTAATTATTATTTATATGAAGGATATATTTTATAATTAATTTCTAAGTAATAATTTTATATAAATTTAGCTCGATGGAATTTTCAGTAGATTTAAATATTGACATTTTAACTCGGGTTGATTATTTAAAATTTTTATCTTATTTTGACTTAATTAAATTGACTAGTTTTTTTATATTCGAATCAATAATTTTTTTATTTATTAACTTTTTATTTTTAAATTTTTTTATTTGTCATGATCAAAATGTGTTCATATAGAATATACTTAAAATCTCTTCAAAAGAAGAATATGTTTAGTATATGCATAGAATATGCCCTCTGTTACATTTGTCATGAAGCAACTGTTAAAGAATGAGGTCAAATCAGCTAAAATAAAAAGTCTAGAAGCTTAATATCGACAAATCAAAGTTTGTGAGCTCAATGATAAAAATAATCATAATTCAGAAACCTCAGGATGCATTTAACTTAAAAAGAGGTAACAACTATATAATATGACCAAAAGCAAAATTAACTATATATATATATATATATATATATATATATATATATATAGTGAGTGTTTACTTTTTTTAAGCCATGGGATTTTAATTTATAAATTCTTATATAATATTTATAAAATTTTTTATAGAGAATTAATATAAAATTAATTTTTAATATATAATTAATAAAGATATATTAATTTAATTTTTAAATTATAATATTATATTTTATTACAAAATCTTCTTTAATAATATTATATTTTTTGAATTGATTGACAATTAAATAATCAATATCATGTCACAAAATTTTCATAAAATATAAAATAAATATTATTATAAATAAGAGACAAAAACTCTCAATATATGACTCATTCTTTAACAAAGACTTCATCCATAGTTGTCATCTTTTAATATCATCAATAATATTAATTATAATCAATAAACTCAAGGCCAACTCTCAAAGCTAAAGATGAATTAACAAAATATTTAATAAATATATTTAAAATTTAATACTCTTCTTTTTTAGTATAAGTATTTTCCTATTGAGTGTTGATCATATATTATTATTTATCCCTATTGAGTGTTGATCATATATTATTATTTATGAAGAGCTCTCACTTTTTCATTTTGAGTAAATTTATTTATATATGTGTGTAATTATTATTAATTTGTTAATTATTTAAAAATTTAATTGTACTTATTATTATATTTTGTAACTCTTATAAGTTATTATTATTATCATTGAATGAAATATCTATTTTGAGCTTAAAAAAAGGGGGTAAGGGTGGCAAGTCTCACGGATCATAGCTGGCAGGTGCCAATCACTGTAACGGTCCCAATTGGGTTACAGACTTGCATATCAGTGCTAAGTCTGAGAAAAAAAAAATAATGTTCTTATCATCTTTCTCTAATATTCATATTCAGAATGATAATAATAATAATTTTAAAAAATTCCTACCAACACTAAAGTCAATATTTATTCATCAATAAAGGTAAATTTTTGTCTCGAGCTGAACAGTAGTGAATATTTGAGTATTATTGCTATTACTAAGTGTTCTTGTTATTACTTTCATGGAAGGGCATCATATGGTTGACTTGTCCTTTGTAAAATAAAAAGATGCCCTCTCCTTTTGTCTTTGACTTACCCCATCTCTCTGATACAGGTTTTATGATAATAGGATTTGCACTTTTCATGAAAATTTTGCCACTCTTGGGAGTCTGAATGGATAAAGCAAATGATATATTGGTCCCATAATATTACCAATTATTGATTAACTAAAGTTGTATTAGTAGTTAAACTCCGGTATGGTTGTTTTTTTTTTTTTTCCTTTTTTTTAAAGGATAAATCATAAACTACATCATATAAAATTGGTCATTAAAAATACCACTAATATTATGGAGGAGTCGTGAAAGGACTCCAATCAGAAAAGAGTGAAAAAAAGGGGTGTTCTCAAATTAAGATAAATTTCGGAGTGAGTCAATCAGTCTACTGCAAAAATTTGCTTCTCTATGAACATGTTGTAGTGATTATTGATTATGTAGCTATTGCTAACTTTGATACATGTTGTAAGTTAATTGATTTAATTATATATAAACACTGTCTTCAATCTAATCAAATTATTTTCATTGATTTTTTTTAACGAGAAATTATATGAGTTAAATTTTCTTTTTGTAAGAGTAAAAAAAAAATCGATAAAAAGGGGAAAAAAAACTTGATTTAGAGTTGGGGATTCTTAACATCATGACCAATATTTCTTAAGTGCATGATGGATAATTATAAGAAAAAATTAAAAAATTTTCCGTATGTATTTTATCCTTTTACATTAAGCTTAAGGGGTGTTTGTACAAGAATACCTAATTAGGATTAACTAATGACAATTATACATCAACTTTCTTTTTCAAGAAAACATAATCTCAATGAATATTTCTCAATGTATGCTCCAAATTATTCTCAACATAATTCACGCTTCTTTATCAATTAAATTATCAAAACATATTTAAACTTTTTCTTTCATCTTCTTCTCAATTTCATTAAAGTTTCTTCATGGATCAAATCAACAAAAGAGTTTTATGGATCAACAAACATACTAGATATGCGAAAAAATAGATTCAACTTCATTCACGATTTTTAATTAATCAAATCAACAAAATAAATTGAAACTTTTTCATGGATTAGATCTCACACAATTGCAAATTTATAAATATATTTTAAAGAGAGAAAATTTTTCATTATATATGTTTTTCACTTTAAAAAAATAGCATGTTCTTATAGATTTAATACTATTTCTAATGTTTGTTTTATTATTTATAATAAAAAATCATGAGTTTTGATATATTATGGATAAAAAATAGTTAAAAATGAACACGTTTAAGCTCGAGACTAGTTATAAAAAAAAGAAGAGAAAATTGAGTTGTTAGAGATTAAAGATAACTGTTTTTAGTTTTTTAAAATAGTTTAGAAAAAAATGTTTATTTTAGTTTTATTTTGCATTCATTTTTTGTTTACGAAACCATCAATAAAATAAAAAAAAATATTTTTTTAACAATAGATCCGCTAAAATTAAATTAACACAGACATGAAACAAAAATTAAATCAGTATACAATTTCTTTTATCAACAGAGGTTTATCTCAAATTTATTAAACATAAAAGTTTGTTTTTGTTTGTAAGCGATAGACAATAAGTTTATAACCAATCTATAAAATTGTCCAAAGCAAATAAGTGTTTATACGTAGTTTGCAACATATTTATAACTAGTTTATATAACTATTCACTAAAATATAATCAACAAAAGATAAACCGATAATTAATAAAAAAAATAAAAAAATTGACATGTGAGTTAAAAAGAAGAACAATTAAAAAAAATAAACAATAAAAATAGAAGCAACACTAAATGCATGCTCAACCAAAATAAAAATTGTTACTAATTGTTTTACTCCTAACATCCCAATATATCTAAAAACTATACACTTGTTTTTCAATAATAAAGAAAACCATAAAAAACAATGAAAACGGCCTTACAACCGTATAAGCAACCAGTTTTATTGGGCAAAACACAAATATCAGAAAAACACTTCAAGTTTGTTTGCCCCACGTTCTAATCTCCTGCAAACGCTATTCATCCTTCAATCTCTTCATATTATAAAGTAGTATTATGTCACTTAAAAGTAATCCAACATCTTTTCATTTCACCAAACTATAATCAAATTTGATAACTAACAATTTCCCAAAACTTTATATTTTGAACAACAATTTCCAATGCATTAATCGTAAAATCAAGAAAATTCAAAATATCTAAAACAATTAAGATCCAAACAAATTCTAATGCTTGACTGGTATGGTTTGAAGAAGAGGAAGACCAGTTGACTTTTGATGAACGTTAGTGTTGAAACTTGTGGTTTGGGTTGAAGGGGGCTGGGCTTGGCATGTAGTAGATCTGGCTGTTTGAAGAAAAGGATGGCAGGGCTAACGGAGAATGACACTGAGGAAGAAAGATCAGGCCAACTAGAGATCGTGGTTGACACCAGTAATGGGAAGAACCGATGATGGAGGAAGGTTTGACTGATTGCCATGATTGTAACTTCGTGAAGAAAAGTAAAAATGGAATGCCAAAAAAAAAAAAAAGCATATAAAGGGAAGCTTTGATGTATAATATTGTCTTAAAAATATTTTAGTACAAATGTCTTTTTTTTTTAAAAAAAAGGTGGACGGTGTACTTTATATAAGCTTAATGCATATATTACCCAATGGGCCCCAGAGTCCAGCCATTGTTGGGCTTAATTTCTGTTCGCCTGATACCTACATACTGCTTCCACAGATTAAAAGTATGAACCGCATCTTGGCCGTTTCGTGGTTCAACGACCTCGTGAAAGACAAATCCGACATCGTAGAGCGAGTTCGTTTGTTTAATACGAGGGTAGTCTGTGCATTTACGCATTTATCCTTATCCACAGAAAGCGGCCAAGCTGTCGTTCAACCACATTCACAGAAAACCAAGAAAAAAAAAAAGTCGCGTCGCAGCATCTGTAAAAAAGTTTCGCGGCATCTAAAGAAACGTTTTTGTGGACTTGACCAGTAACTGTAACAGCTACAGGATTTAGGAGCAGCAGCCATTTGGACAATAAGCTGTACGAAAGACGAAAAAGAATCTGTACGGATTTCATGATCAGAACTAGTAAGAACACTAAAGCAAATTCTTCGACCTACGAATCGGAGACAGCAATGGCGAGGAAAAGGGGCGGGAGAACGACAACGTTTTTTCTCCTACTTATCTCTTTGATTGCGTTTGGAGCCTTCGTTCCGGTCTTTGCTCCGCTGCCTTCTCTGTCGTCCTCCTCCTCTCATGGCCGACACGGAAAGGTCTCCACTCGTAACTTCCTAAAAAATTTGTATCTTTTCTTTGTTTCTCTTTCTAAAAGTTATTGACTTTATACGGGATCAGGTCAGCGCCCGAAGCTTCGAGATAGAAGACGACATGTTCTGGAAAGACGGCAAACCGTTCAGGATAATCGGCGGTGACTTACACTATTTTAGGATTCTTCCTCAGGTATATATTCTAAACTTTAATTAATTATGTCTAATTAATGCTGTAAATTATAATATTCATCTTTTTCTTTTTTAAAAAAAATGGTAAGTTGATGTGTTTACTATTGTTATTGTGATGAAGCATTGGGAAGATCGGCTGCTAAGATCAAAGGCTTTAGGGCTGAATACAATTCAAATTTATGTTCCTTGGAATCTGCACGAGCCACAACCTGGAAAGTTTGTTTTTGAGGGTATCGCAGATCTTGTTTCTTTTCTTAAACTATGCCAGAAGCTGGATTTTCTTGTTATGCTTCGACCTGGGCCGTATATTTGTGCAGGTTAATGATAAACTTCTAACATTTTTGGAGTTGCAACATTCTATATTGGTTTTGTTTATGGTATGTGGTCAACTGTGTAACTATTAGTGGGGTTTTTGCATTTGTTGCAGAGTGGGATTTTGGAGGTTTTCCAGCTTGGTTACTGGCCATAGAGCCTGCACTCAAGCTTAGATCATCTCATCCTGCTTATCTTCAATTGGTATGATTTAAAATACCATTGTTGCTTGTGATTTTGTGTAAATGCTACGCAAAATAGTTCCACTCTGCTGAACACTTGTTGTGATAGCTTAGTAAGAAGTGATGCTGAATATATAACCGTGTTTAGGAGGTATGCTTGGGCAACTAATTATTTTTACCTTCTTTGGCATGCATTTGTGTGAGGGGCAATGATTATTTGCTTCAGGTTTTTTTCTTTTAATTTCCTTTTCTCCCCTTCAGTGGTATTCATTGTTTTATGAAGTCATCTTACAGTGCATTGGTGAATTATTCCATTTAAATTTCTGTTTATTTTACATCTTTTTCTCTGTCATATTGTTGACTCTTATTCACAATTGTTATTATGACTAAAGGAAATTAAAATTACAAGATGTTCTGCCAGATATAGGATCCTTCCTGAAACTGAAATGTAATGTTTATGCTGGGGCTTTCGTCCGTTAAATTTTACATTGAACATTGTATCTCAATTATATCATTTAGACTTGTTTACAACGTCGATAGGAATTGAATTTATTTCCTTTTAGTTGGCTTAATATAGGAAAATCATTTCTGAAATTGTTAAGTCCTGTTCATTTCTTTCGCCTTTTTCTTCCTGCTATAGATTTGCTTAAATTTTAAAGATTCATGATCTGTGGCTTAATCAGTCTTCTTAAATTTATGAATTAATATCGATTTCAATTTATAGGTAGACAAATGGTGGGGAATCCTACTACCAAAGGTAGCAAATCTTCTTTATAACAATGGAGGTCCAATTATAATGATTCAGGTATGTGTTCCTGTCAAATTGTTTTCTATGTTTTTAAATGTTTGCTTTAAGTTATTTTCACCAACAAAAGATTAACGACTATACTTTCAGATTGAAAATGAATATGGTTCTTATGGGAATGACAAAGCTTATCTTCATCACCTGGTCAAATTGGCTCGAGAACATCTCGGGAAGAACATAATTTTGTAAGAGATTTTGTTTTCAGTGTTACATTGATCTCCCCATGTGATTCTCTTGTTAACATATGAAGTGTAAAGCTTTTCTCATACAACGTGATTATGTGTTCAAACATTTCCTTTTTAGTGGCTTTAGCTTTATTTAATCAACAAAATCTCTATTTGAGTTGCATAGTGCATTTGTATTTCGTTTTTCTTCCTAGATAAATTCTCGAGGGAAGTGATGGATGTACTGACTCGAGAGGTGTACTTGGCAACCGAATCCTTAAATAATCAAATTGCAGCCTGGCTTGACATTGACCATGACAGTCCCTTATGCTAAGAACTGTAGTGCCAACCTATTCTAAGACATAAAAGACCCAAGCCGAATGTGCACCCCAAGGACCAATAAAGTAGGAGATCATGGGAACATGGGTTTACATGTCCGTCCAGATAGTTATTCTATGCTACTCCATCTCTCTCTCTCTCTCTCTCTCTCTCTATATATATATATATATATATATATATATAATACCAGGTTAGATTCTGGACATCCTTCATCTTTAGCAAAAGAAAACACTTTCCATAGCTCCTGACTTAAGTATCAGATTGCTCATCCCAGGTCAGACCTGGGACACTCTAAGCCTTGTGTTCTGTCCTTGCATTCATCCGAGCTTCTTTTCTTGACAGACCTTTTCCAGGTACCTCCTTGTACTAAATGCTCAATCTCAATTTTCAGTTGATGGCAGTCCTCAGTGTCATGACTAGCAAGGTTTTAAATCTCAGTCACTATGGCTGTTATGATACAATATGTAATGGCCATAACTTTTTTCAGAAAGTTATTTTCTGCGACATAGCTATTTTCAGTTCACATCTGAATCGCACGATACTATTACAATCCAAATGATGTAGATGATTCGAGCCATGTTATACAGCTGATACATTTGATTCAAGCCATATATATATATATATGACCAAAGATCCACAACATTGTCAGCCACGACTGTTACATTTTGAACGTAATATATTTACACGTCTGCAATACGATCAAGACTATGTCTATGACCACGATTTAAAATCCTGATGGCTAGTATCTCTGTGGAATTGGGTGTGCTTTCGTTTATCTTTATGCGCCTCCTCTGACAATCGTCATGGGTGCATAATGGGCTTATTATTCCGCTGGATCTAGAGCAAAATCTCTCCTCTAGAAGAATTTAGGGGCATAAGTGGCGGTTGCATCCCTCAGTTCTGCTGATATTGGTCTACGCATCTACTCTCTCGGCCTTTATTATCCATGATTTCTTTATTTCTCTTCTACTCAACTCGGTAAGCTCAGATGTTTTCTTCATGTGTGATGTAAGTACTGGCTCTTTTCATCAGAGCCTTAAAATCTTTAGGCTGCTCAAGGTTGAGTGAGTTAAAAAGCAGTACAAAGTTGCTATTTTTCAGCATAGCTGTAATTGCTATGTCCGCACTAAGGTTCTTAACTTTTGCCACCACATGATTGAATTTTTCAACGTAGTCAGCCAAAGTCTCCCCTTCTAGTTGAGCCACTGTAAACAAATCAGAGGAGGCTTTTTGTGTGGGATGCTAGCTACAAATCTTGCCTGGAAAAGATTGGCCAATTAATTAGAAGAGGTGATAGAACCCTCTGATAAGTACCACATTTGGGCAATGTTTGACAGAGTAGTTGGAAATGCTTGGCATAAAAGCTGCATCCGTAACTTGTGGAGCTGTACATTTGCTTGGAACTTGTACCAGTGGCTCTTTGTGTCAGTAATACTGTCATAAGACTCCATTGTTGGTGCTTTAAACTTCTCTGGCAATTCTTCCTCCAACAACTCCTGAGACAAAGATGATGCTTTGGAAACAACTAAGTTTTGACTTTTCTTCTCTTCCTTTTTCATTTGGGCCAAGGCAGCAGCTATCTTTTGGTTAATGGTTTCCTCATCCATGAAGCATCCTTCGGATTGGACACTAGGGCGCCATGAGGATTCTCCATCATCATCACGGGCATGTTGATCCTTGGTCTGGTCTAGTTGGGATGGTGGTGGTTGGTTGGTTTGGGCTTTAGTCTTATGAGGGCTTAATGGAAGATTTGGCAGTGAGTGGGGTGGCTATTGATTGCTTACTCAGGCAGTAGATGAGCTGTCTTTGACTTCTCTTAGGACTTTGGTAAATTCCTGAAATGATTTGGTAAGTACATATGCTGCCTGAGGGTCATTAATCCCTGTTAGATAATTGACTAGAATAGGGGGTCTGAAGCTCAGGCTGGGGTCAGGGCTGTGGTTGTGGTTGAGATGTTGAGGGTTTGTAACATGAATAGAGTAAGGGATGGCAGGCTGTGTTACTTCTTGGAGAATTTCTGGGCTAGGCATTTAAGTTTTACTCAGCATAAATCAAAGTGACCCAAAGGTTTAGGTCAAAACGAGGCTTTGATGGTGCTAAGCAAATTTTTGAATTGTTTCCTCACTTGTTCCAGGATAATCATCAGGCTGCTGAGGATTAAAGATCCAAAATCGTGGGTGTATTAGTAAGCTCTATAGAGATAGTCGTCGAAGCTCTGTAGAGATAGTCGTCTCCATTCTCACCGCACCAAATGATAAAATTGCTGGCAAAGTATCCAAGATTAAGACTTGCAAAGACAGAACACAAGGCTTAGACTGTTAACTCGGGTCTTTTATGTCTTAGAATAGGTTGGCACTAAGGTTCTTAGCATAAAGGATTGTCATGGTCGCTACTGAGCCAGGCTGCATGATCTGATTATTTAAGGACTCGGTTGCTGAGAATGGCTCTGAGGTCGGTGTATCCATCAGGTAAGATTGCTGAATTGCCCTTACCAATGCTGATTTGATGTGACCATATCTAGGGAACAACGTCATACTTGTACATCATACAGTTGTTTGATTCTTACATTCAGCTAATTGATATTATGAATTGTTAGTTTTCTAATAGTGAGGCAACGAAACTTAGGTTGTATTATGTACTTGAAGCTGCTGTAGATGATTAAATTAACCTATCAAATTTGGTTTTGAACTGGGCAATATCATCTACAGTTGTCAAGAAATGGGTTTTCAGTACTACTATACTGATACATCCTGTTGGAATTCTCAAGAGATAACGTACCTTAATTGTCCACTCTTTCAAAGTTGTTTGTCTGTCTCTTGGCACTCCTTCAATAATTTGGTTTGCTACCATGCCTTGGAGTTATTTTATTGCAACACAATAGGAATCATGTTCTTTTTTTTAATTGTGTCTCTATTTGATCATATAAGTGCAATGCGTTATACAAGGTTTTAAATCTTAGTGGCACTCATGGTCGTTGGTCACTGTCGTGATCACAATCATGATATTGTGGCAATCATGGCTAGCACTATCACAAATTTATTTATTTATTTTGAAAATGAGCTTGTGTTAACAGACATCAGGCAGTAGTTAAACATTGACCAGATAACGCATTTTCTCAGATTTATGCCTCCCGCATGAACTTTTGCCTCTCATTTATGGAAAAATCACTGTTTGCTTCTCTACACATGTTGTATGTTATCTTTCACAGGCATTTTTCTTTTATGTTGTTATATTTATGCAAAAATTGTTCGTCCTTGTGCTTTTCTAAAACTGACATTTGGAGTAGCTTTTTTTAATCATCATCCCTTTTGTGACTTGATTTTAATTGTTTATAGGTATACTACAGATGGTGGTTCTAGGGAAACTCTTGAGAAAGGAACCATTCGTGGAGATGCTGTCTTTTCTGGTAAAGTTCAATCTCTTCTTACAGATTCTCTGGTTTTAAAATGTACAAGGAAAAAATATCTTATATTTTTGGCTACCCTTTCTGTGTAAATATATCTGTGTGGATGTGCATGCATGCTTGTACATATGCTTATTTAGACTGTAAGCAAGGCATATGTCTGGTCTATTTCCTGTGAAGTGCTATTTTCAGTAATATCTTTAGTTTATGCTGATGTTTTGTATATGTTTATTTTTTACTTGATTGAGATTTGCTTTTGGACTGTATAATTGTCTTATATGTGGAGTATGCACCCATGACTCTATCTCCAACATGCAGCTGTCGATTTCTCCACTGGTGATGATCCCAGGCCTATATTCAACTTACAAAAGAAGTTCAATGCCCCAGGGAAATCACCACCACTTTCTGCGTAAGTGCATTACTAATAGTATCTTTGATATTAGCGATTAGTTCAACACTTATATGCTCTTCTTTTTCAGGGAGTTCTATACAGGTTGGCTGACACATTGGGGAGAGGATATTCAACAGACAGATGCTAATTTTACAGCATCTGCCTTGGAAAAGATTTTTATGCAAAATGGTTCTGCTGTGCTTTACGTATGTTCTTCAATTGCAATAACTTGTTGATCAAAAGCAATGGTGTATTTGGTAATGCTACAGTCTGCTTTCTTCTAATGTCTAGATGGCACATGGTGGAACAAATTTTGGATTTTATAATGGAGCAAATACCAATTTTGATGGGTCTGGTTACAAGCCAGATATCACTTCCTATGATTATGTGAGGACATTAACTTAGTTTTCTGGATATTGTACTTTAAATTCATGGAATTAACCATATAACCAACTGATATGATTTTTGTTGAACAGGATGCACCAATTAAGGAATCTGGTGATGTGGACAATGCAAAATTCAATGGTATTTTTTTGTCTTTGGGAAAAAAAAAGTCCATTGCTGTAGTTTATCCTTCCCTTATTAACAGCTTTTCGTTGAACTACTGATTGTGATTGTTAATAATTAATGTAGTTTGATTGCTAACTTTATGATTTCACAATAGCTTAACTAGCTTAATGTTGCTTGTCGGTTGCAAGCTTTTGTTTCTTCTTTTAGACTTTTTCTGAGAATCTGGCTCAATGTTTTGTCAATTTTGGATGTTGAAAATGAAGTTATTATATTAGTTGCTCAATAAACCAATAAAGTGGGCATCTTTGAATTGTATCAGCGGTTTGTGTGTTATCCTGCCACTGATTTGTGGCTGGACCGACATTTATCCTCATTTAACATTGTTGTTGTCTAGAATATCTTTGCTTGAAGGAGTGTTCGATAATGACCATCTGCTATCAGTTTGCTGCACTTCTTCATGATTCTCCAGTTTTTCATTGCTACTTTTATTTGTTGATGATGGTTCTCTTAAATTTCTCTTTAACTTACAATTATCTTTACTTGACGATGGTTCTTGCTGATTCTTATGAGTGCTTATGTGTTTCAGCTCTGCGGAGGGTTATAGGGCGTCATAGTGCAACATCTCTTCCCTCAATTCCTCCCAATAATGAAAAGATAGGATATGGACGTATTAAGTTACAGAAAACAGCACTTTTGTTTGATTTGCTTGATATGAGTTCTGCCGATGTGGTTGAATCTAGAAACCCACTCTCAATGGAGTCTGTGGGACAGGTGTTTAACATCTGTCTTATGACTTGTTGGTTTGAGAACTATACCATCTATAATAATCCAAGACTGCTTATTACTTGAATTTTTTTGTTTATGTTAGATGTTTGGATTTCTAGCATATGTTTCTGAATATGCTTCAAAGGATGATGGAAGCATTCTGTTCATACCAGAGGTATGAAATTTGTTCTTAGATTTACTAATGCTAATGTCTGATAGCTTTCTTTGTTGTTTAGTAAACTGTTTTAGCTTTCTTTGTTGTTTAGTAAACTGTTTTACATTCTGGACCATTTTTTATAAGGACAATGCATTCCGAGTCTCAATTCCAGTTATTAGTTAAGTAAATACTTGACATGTTTTGACTTCTTTACTAGCACATGTTCCAGGTACATGATAGAGCACAAGTGTTTGCATTATGTGCTTCTGATGATAAGAATGGAAGACCAAAATATGTTGGTGCAATTGAAAGGTCGTCAAATAAAAAACTTGCCCTTCCTAATGCCAAATGTGCCTCCAACATCAGCTTATTCGTCTTGGTACCTGTCAATCCTCCTCCTTAAGTATGGTCTGATAGTTTATTGAAGCTAAAGAGGTGGTACATGATAATAGTATATGTATAAAGACTACCAGTTCTTTCAGTATTAATTTGAGTTATTTTCTTGCACCTGTCTGTGACAGTTAAGTTTCAATTTGTCCAACCAGGAATGATGTTTTTATGCATCTGTTATCTGTTTTAGTCCATTTACTCTTTATTGTTGGAAACTCTGTTACATCGTTTTCACAATGTTCATGCACTTACTGGCTTGAAAAGCAACGATAAGAATTACTCCAATTGAAAAAATCCAGTTACGATGTGTTCCAGTACTAAAGGGGAGCAAAATATTTTTTTTTCTTTGCATGCTTAGTTCTTTTTGACATCTGGCATTTTGACGTTGAAAATTCTTGCATTTAATTTTTAATAAGTTTATTTCTGTTCTTATAGGTTGAAAACATGGGCCGTGTGAATTATGGTCCATACATGTTTGATAGGAAGGTAAAAGCTGATTCCTGCCTATAACTCGGGATGCTGCCTGTATGATTTCTTATCAGCTACTAATATTAGTGTTGTTTGAATTACAATAAATCAGATCTTTCTTCATACCACATAACATGCCTGATGCAATTACCACATTTGTTGGAACAAACTTGGAAAGTTCTTGTTGTTTACCTGTTAAAAGACATTGCTGAAGGCTTTCCCTTAGCTGAATCTAAATCCTTTTTTATTGGTAATTTTTTAGCATAGGAATGAATTTTTGATGGCATTAAGCTCTAGCTGAACTTTGAAGTGTGCAATAGGATGCTCAAAGAAAACTGAACAGAACAGAGGGACTGGAACTGGAAAACTAACTTATGAAACATAAAAACTTTGGCCTTTTTGATATAAAATCCTAGGCAACACTATTCTGGAAAACTTTGATTTACACAGGGCTGTGCCTTGCTTAAAATGAATGGGGACCCTTCAAAGCCTGGTTACCCGTGCAGCATGATATCAGTATAATAACTATCAATAATTTCCCAGCACAGACTAAACAATGAAGGAACGCAACTATGAACTTTTTATGTGGAAAAATTTTATGGGACAAAAGATTTAATGTCTAGGTCATGCAATACAGAATGATCTTTGTGATCTACTCTGAACTTATCTCCTATTTTAACATAGTAGGTCTGTGCAATTTTCACAATGAAAAATACAGTTTGGATTGCATAAAATCAAAGCTGCATAATTTATTTATTATCTTTTCACCCCAGCAATTTTAATTTTCTGCATAATGATTGTTCTGACTATGTACCAAGTGGGCTGAGATATACAAGTCATTGGTTACTTGGTGAACAATGAAGGATTAAGACTAACTATGCCCTTGGGAGCTTCTTGTCTCAAGTTCAATTTCTTGCAATGTATGTAATTATTTGTTTCTCCTGTGTTTTGTGGTTATGTTGCCAGTTTCTTGTGTCTTGGCATTTTTCAGTTTCTTGTGACATATATCATTATTCGTTATTTCATATACTGTCTACTGAGGATTTGAGTTGTGTGGTTGATGGACGTCCTTCATTTCTATCTCTATTTATAAAAAAAAAAAATCTAAAAACATGATTTTAAACTAATTAAAATTTGGCCATGTGAGGCATCCATTTTCAAATAAACATTATTTCCAGTTAGTGTTTGTCTTACTTCTCATCAGAATCAGCCTTTTTTCTTGGAATCTTCAGATGATATTCTTACAGTCTAATAGATAATTTTCAACTGGTGTTTCTCTCTTAATTTGCAGGGAATTTTGTCTTCTGTTTATCTGGATGGAGAAATTTTGCATGGATGGAAAATGATTTCAATTCCTTTTCAGAACCTGAATGAGGTGCCAAGAATCAATCTTATCACTCAGGTAGCTCATTCAGGATTTTTTACAACATCAGCCATTTCAAAGTTAAAAGATAACTCTGGTAGGTCTCAAATATTATAAAATGCAAGGTTATCATCTATAATATTGATTGCATTATCTCCATGTTAATTGTGGTTGTCTAGTCAATGACTCCTTTCTCTGCAACTGATAACTAGTTTATGTAATTTTTAAGGATGTAAACAATCAAGTGAAGAAAGCAAATTAAAGACATCCTGGCTTTTTTTTGCAGGGAGTGTTTCTAAGGAACCAACAATCTATACTGCACATTTCTTTGTGGAGAAAGTAGACCAAGTTAAAGATACATTCATATCATTCAGTGGTTGGGGTAAAGGGATTGCATTTGTAAATGATTTTAACATAGGAAGATATTGGCCGGTAAAGAAAATGCTTTCTCACATTCACGAATCCAGTTTATTTTTCAATTTATTATGTACTTGTTTCTTACATACTTATCCATACCAGTTTTTTGACTTCTGCAACCGGTTCCTTTGCAGTCTTTTGGACCACAGTGCACTCTTTATGTCCCTGCTCCTATCCTTCACCATGGAGAAAACTTTCTGGTATGAGATGCTTCAGACTTGCATATATAATTGGTATGATTGACAGTGAGAAAGCGTGTGTCAGTATGTGTGGAGGTTGATTTGTTGGAACTTATTAATCAGTTGCTTTGATCTCCAAACTTCTTATGTAGTTTCTGTGCAATTATTAAGGCATCTGAAATGTTGTCTTCATTTGTTTTTTAAAACCAAACAATCCCAGACATGGATTCTCAACTTCCTATTCTGATGAGGAAGACATTAGTTACTCCTCTAGCCGCCATGGAATAGGATTTGAAGCAGCCTTTTTGTGCCAATCTTTGAGAATAGAAACTTTAATACTAACAATTTCTACTTCCAGTGATTTATATATTAGAGGGACCTAGCATACCCCTTGTTTTCTCTGGTTTAGTGAATAAACTTTTCTGCAACTATGATTGGTATAGTCATAAAGGGATGTGAAGAAGGTCACATGTGGACGAAGGATATAACAGTCTTCCACCTGAAGATGCTGCAAGAGTACCTTATGAGTTATTTAGTAGTTACGACTGCTGGTTTTGTTTTTTTCAAAGGTTCTAAAATTTAACTTCCTGTTTCCGCTTGCAATTCTGCAGGTTATATTTGAGTTAGAATCGCCCCACCCTGAGCTTGTTGTACATTCAGTTGATCACCCGGATTTCACATGCAGTTCAAGTAGATCCAATGTGCATCAGCTGTAGCGACAAATGTTGTGTGCATAAGGGCTTCCATAATTGTTGGAAATGAATAATAGATGGCTAGATAGTTGATCTCTAACAATGTGGGAAGAGATAGCTGGATGGTTCTGGAATACGAGACCTTTGAAGATCAAGCCCATGTACGGCCCTATGTAAGGCTGTAACAGAAGTGTGTGACATCTATCTTGTGGAACAGAAGTCTTTGGCTGGAGCATAGATAGATTAGCAAAGATGGGGTGGTGGAACATTAAATTATTTCACTGAAAATTATTAGTTTGTTCTCGTTAATGGCCTTACTCTGATGAATCGTCCAAACTTCATTCACACAGGTGTTTGTAAAGCAACTTGAGTATGACTTCTTTCGTGTTACACAATATACGAAGATCATGCCTGCGTTAAGCATTGTTGTCGCAATGACTTTCACAAAGTCTTCAAGAACAGGTACCAATTCAGATAATCTGTGACCAGATTTTGGTTCGTATCAGACATGGCTAGAGAGCCATCAAAGGTACCTACGCTTGTCATCTTACCTTTATGACAGGTGGGCGTTTGATGACAGAATATTACAACACACAAGTATATGCAACCTGACCAGTTGACTGGAACAGTCTAACAGTGCCTAGTTTTTATGCGAACTCTGTTGTTCCTTGCATCAAGTTCACATTAGACAAAGCAAGTGAGTTGTTTCTTTTATTTGTAATAGCTTAGGCATTTTCTCTTGATCAAGTTTACAGTAAAGACATGGCCATTCTTCTCCCAATATGCCCAATGGGAACAACTAAATAAGCTAAATGGTAATGTGAACACTTGACCAAAAATTTTCTAAAGAAAATCATTATGAAGGTGAGGCATCCTTTGAATCTTGTTTGGATCCTGACATGGCAGCACTTGCTGCTATTGTCATCGCAGTTGCTGCAGCCCCCAGCTTTGCACCGCCTGCAGCCTTCATTGCACCGGCTACCTTTGCATATACAGCTACCCTTCCAACGAGCATAGCCCTCAAAGCAACTGTTGGTTTTACTGCCATTTCTTCAGGCCTGCAAATTCAGTTAGTGGATCAAATTCATAAATCTATTCCCTCTACACTAAAATAACAAGTGTCAGACATAGTCCCTGCTGTCAACAAGTTAAATTCAGTCCTATGTTAATAAATAATTAGAAGCAATGGCCAAAGCTAATACTTTATTTTGCCGATTAACAGCCTTTTCTATCTAACTCCACCCCAACCCCAACCTCTCTTCTCCAAGAAAATCAAAAGAAGACGCGGACCAGCTTGACCTCACAAGAACAGTTCTACTCTGAATTTGTTAAATTATCCCCTAAGTCTATCTCTCATCATAGTTTCACAATATTATCAGGGATGAGCTCCTCTAAAGTATTATCAGAAGTATGTGTAAGCTCCTCTCAACATTCATACAGCAACAAATAATAAACTTGATTTTGGATAAAGGTTTTTCAGCTGTTGTCATGCTACAAAATGTTCTACCTAAGCAATCACCAATGACACTCTCTAGACCTGAATTGTCATAACAGTGGAACTTAATTAGATTCCTTAATGAACATCTCACTGCCTGAGCTCTTAAATGTTAGCCAAGACCATTGATCTCACAATATTCTCCTTTTATCCCCTTCAAGAAGAAAGTGGCCATATCTAGTTTCCCCAAATTAGTAGTCATTCAATTCCACTTCCACATCATCAACCAGGTTGGAACTAAGCTTCATTAAGTTAAGCTGAATTGCTTTTACCATGACATGTCTTTTTCCATGTAATGCCGGTACAAGGTTTATGATATTAATTCACTTTCAAATCAATTTGTTCATTTAACTACTTACATAATTGAAGCCACCAATCACAAATATGAGGTCCCATTTCCTAGCAGCCAAAATGTAACTGAAATGGTCTGCCAGATTTGAAAATTAGGTACTGAGAATTAAACAATCAAAACATGCAAAATGAAAAAGACCCAAGTCACATGAAATGCCTCTCTGTAATTGTTTCCCTCCATTATTATCTATAAAGCTTTACTAGAGGACTAAATTTCCATTCCCTGAACATATATACCAACACCTGAATGGCAATCTTCTCAAGAGAAGAGAGTACTGAAAAGGCTATTTTCTAGTTCAGTAACAACATAAAACAAATCTTCCCTCTTCCACACCTCCACCCCCCTCCTCCACCCCTATTTTTCTGATTTTGAGTTACCTAGTAGATAGACGTCTTTCCCCTTCTAAGTCTTTTGCTTTACCCAGTTCACAGCTCAATTTTACACCCTGAAGATATGGCAGCAAAACTTCAGAAAAGATGTGTCAACAATCTATTAGAATTCAAAACTCAAAGCCCAGCCTTATACACCATTTATTTATTGTTTCATTCCCCCACCCCTGCCTGAAGGACTATAGTTAAGTAATTGCCTAAAACAGTCTAATACATAACCATCTTGTTTCCTCTTAACCTGATGTTCTACCCCACAACAATCAGCCAAATTTGAGAAAAGAAAATCAGGCTGCCCAATGGAAAGCATGCAAATGAAGGTACAAATTGCCCCCATAATCTGATAAAACCAGGCTGATCACTGACCCTTCTCGCTGAAGTTTTAAGGATGAAATATTCGAATAGCAATCAGCTGAATATGAGAAAACCAGGCTAGCCTATGCATTTGGGCAAACAAAGCACTTAATGTTCTAAAACACCTACATGCACATTCACACATGCATAAAGCTCTAACAACTTCTAAGAGAATCAAGGTAAAAAAAAAAGATGAAGAAACATAAATAAATAGAGTGAAAGCTTTCCTCACAACAGCATTTACATCTCTAGCAGATTTAAAGCAAGAAGTTCTCCACAAGGTTACAAGACTCCTTCATCTCCACACCCCTTTCTGTCCATATGGGTTCTCAATACCATGTTTGTTCCCATTACTGAGATTCATATAAGTGCCAGCATACAACATGATCAACCATCTCCTAAAATCATTTATTTATTTATTTTTTTTTTGAAAATAACCAAATTGCTGTCGTCAATCTCACCTCTTCCATTAAAAGTAAACCAATTTAAAGCATTGTATTTACCAGCATTTCTGAAATAAAATTTGCTGCTTTCAAAAGTGCTGTTCATTCCGTGCAATTACACAAATTTTTAGATGAACAGAACAATCTCATATAGACATTCTCGTAACTCCAAATTGCAAAATGCAAAACATCTTTTGAAATTTTAGTGAAGCAAGGACACAAAACTACGCAATACATCCTCCTTGCTACATACCCAGAATTGGTTACATAAAATGTTGAAAATATTAATTAGATACTCCAATTACAAGTTCCTAATTCATACTTTCGGCCTCCTAATGTTATCCACAAGGCAGGATTCTGATAAAGATTCCACCTTGACGTAAATTTAGTGATTTTTCAACAAATAACAGGGATAGCACAAAGACCCAGATCGTAGTTCAGCTTCAATATGCAATATCACATCAAAATTTTGGATTTTAACAGATATTCACGAGCCCATGTAGAGTCAAGCTAACACGAAAGTAAAGAGAGAAAGTAAACCTCAATTCAAAATCGACGATGTTAATGATGATACTGTTTACAGAGCGGAACAGGAAATGAGGGGTTGGAATATTTCAAGCACACCGCTCTTCTTTTTTGAGCTATAAAAAAGGTCTTGCATTTATTTATGCCTATGGTCCCTCTTCCACTCTTCCTTCATAAGAAGCAAAAGTTTTCAAAAGATTAGGAAAAACCAATATAAATATATATATATATATATATATATATATATATATATATATATATATATATATATATATATATATATATAATATTTAAAAAATATATCTCTCAAAATACTGGGACTCACAGAAACAAACAGGG
>CATIWR010707433.1:0-18190 GCA_949677035.1 Omphalea diandra | reverse complement strand
TGAAATATATATATATATATATATATATATATATATATATATATATATATATATATATATATATATATATATATATATGTATATTACGATTTTAGAGATAGATTTGAATCACATTGAACCGGTTGATCGGATTAGTAAATTCAAATTCAATTCAACATTAAAAATCAATCATTCAAAATTGATCAAAACTGAAAAATTGATCAAAGTAGAAAAAATCATCTCAAATAAAAAATCGAATCAAACTCATTTGATATAAAATTATGATGTTTTATAAAAAAAATTCAAAATTTTAAAAACGTATACTATTTTGTTCAAAATTTAAATTTTAAAAAATAGATTTCTTTTTAATTATTATTTTTAAATTATTTCAAAAAATAAAAAAACTACTTTATTAAATCAGACTCACCAAATAAAAAATCAATCAGTTGATTATATTCAAATTTTAAACCTCTATCATCATCATCATCATCATTATTATTATTATTATTATTATTATTATTATTATTATTATTATTATTATTATTATTATTATTATCAAATTTCAATTTAATGATAAATGATTTGCTATTAAATTCTAATTAGAGACTAATAAATGTATTCACACTTAGATCTAATCATTCCCATTTGTTTTTCCTCTTTTGCTTCTATTTTACTTTATGATCAATTTGCTTCACACTTTGTTCAAATTGTACTATTAAATTGAACTAACAGTAAAGGTAACATCACAATTAATACTACATTTCAAAGGCTTTCAATTTTATTTTCAAATTTCAATTAAAATCGTGAAGAAAATTCTATTAATTATATTATTCTATTAATTTCATCTCTTCACTCTCTATTCTTTCTTTTTTTTTTCTTTCATAGTTTTTTTCAATCACACTAAATAATTAAATCATATTTATATCTTATTTATATGAGTTGATTAGAGTTTATGGATTTTAATAGTAAAATCTCTTATGTTTCTTTAGTAATGAACTTGAAAAAACATATGATAAATCAAATATGTATGAAAGAATATTTCATAACTGCTAAAGTTTCAATATCTGGAGATAAATCTAGGCTTTCTAACAATGAAAATAATTTATTTGATTGAAATTCCATTTGGGATCTTATGTTATATTTATTTTTCTTAATTTGTTAATTTTGTTGTTGAAATATTATGTGTCTTTTATTTTGTCTCATTTTATGAGAATTTGCTTATCTTCCTTTATTTGAGTTTGCTTGTCTTTCATCATGGAAGTTAAGATGAGTTTGAGTTTGATATTCAAAAGATCGAACTTGTTTAAAGAATTATCAAATGACAATGAAGATGATTTGTGGCTCAGTATCACCACCAAGTGGAATGTGTTTTTTGTTGATATGCCAAATGCATCAAAAGACTTATATACAATTGTTCCGTCAACACGATCAATGAAGGTTAGAGGAAAGTTCATCTTTATAACAGATTTGGATGCATTTCTTTAATGCAATAAAGTTTAATTGTTTGTTACAAGTTATACTTATTAATCCTTATTAACGAAAGACTTTTTTTATTTCAAAAAAAAGAATTGAGTTTATTTGGAAATGATGAGTAGGAATTAAAAAGGATTACATAAAACCATGAATGAAATACTATCAATTATAAAAATTGAAGGTTATATTATTTTTCAATTTTATTGATTTTAAAAAATTTAGTTGATTAGTGCATGGTGAGTAAGAAATGGAAAGATTTCCATGAAATCGCGAATAAAATGCTATTAATTATAAAAATAAGAGATTATATTATTTTTTAATTTTAGGCTCCGTTTGTTTTATGAAAAATAACTTGTTTGAAGAAAATATTTTCTAAAAAAATTATTTTTTGAGGAAAATATTTTTTGAGTAACATATTTTTTGCTGTTTGAAAATGTACTACAAAAAATATTAATTTTCTTTTGATTTATAAGATTATAATAAAGTTTATATCATAAATATTTTATATTTACACTATTTGTTATAATATAAGAATTAAAAATGACAATTTTTTATGAGTCTCACTGTCATCGGGGACCACTACCAGTCAACGATGAGAGTGATGAATGTCAATAGTCAAAGATAACCAATGATAATAAATACATGTGTTTATATGATTTAATTTCATTTGGTTGAATTTGTCAAAATCCAGAAAATGTCTTAGTGATAGTTCTTTATTTTTAGTATTTTTAGGGTTAATTTTATTGTTAATTGAGTATAATTTTGAAGAAATACCAGATGATATCTCACTTTTGGGTTGTGTTTTGTGATTTTATAGGTATTTCTGGAAATTGAAGTTGATTGATGAAATATGAGAGTTTTCTTAGTAAAATTGTACAATTTTTGAAGTTCAAGGACCAAGGAGAAATTTGATAGCTCAAGGATCATTTTGATATTTTTCGGACAGAATTTTAGTCTTTTTCTAATTCAATTAGGGAAGAGTTCGTGTAGAATTAGAAGATCACCGAGACCTATCCTAAACAAGGGAGCGTTATTATTTTTTCTTAAATAGTGGATGAGACTATTTTTTTTTTCCTATTTTGATGGGGAGTAGAGGAGTTTTAATAGGAGGAAGAGAATTCCATGACGAATAAGTTTTTATTTTGTTTAATTTTTTTGGAGAAAAAGTTGTCCAAAAGAGGAGAATTATTGGTGATCCATCAAGTTTGAAGAGAATTAGAGACTACAAGAGTTTTATCATGAAAACTTTTCTGTTTTATTTTCTCTTCATATTGATGCTGGCTAGTAATTTCATTATGAACTAAATTAGTTAGACATTTGGGTATGATGAACCCTAAGATGAGTTTTGAATTGTGATTTTCTTTAGATAATACAATCTTTTCATTATTTTATGGAATTCAATTATGTTTACTTTTTATCTCTTTGAATTGATATGTCCGAAATATTGATTCTTATTTTACAATTATTTAAACTTAGATTGAGAAATTAAGTTACTAAATAGATTTAGAACAATTAAAAGGAATTGTATTTAACCCTAGAGATAGGATAACGTAAATCCACTGGATTAGGGTCAAACCGAATAGTGAAATTTAAAAGAACTATAATACGATTTTAAGGGGTTTTAATTAGGAAGAGATTTCAATTAATCAACCTAGGATTATAGGTTAATTATCTTATGAAGGATTTTAACATATTTAAGGGATTTCCATGGTTCCATAAATATTGAATTAGATTATATTGTTGGAAAATTAATTTATTAATAAGTCTTAAAGAATTAAATACTTGAGTGCTATTTGTTATATCGGTCTCCTTTTTCCTACTAGTTTATATTTCATTATTATAGTTTGTCAAATTAATTTATTTTAATTTTTAATTAGTTAATTAATTTACTTAAATTTACGATTAAATAATAGAGAAAAAAACTAATAGTAGTACTTTTAGTCCTTGATGGATCGACACTTGATACTCCTACATTATATTATACTTAATAGGTGCACGTGCCTATTTAATCTATAGGTGTTGGCCTTAGACCGTATCAGGTTTTTGACATCGTTGCCGGATACTAAAATATTAAGAACACTTTATATCTATTAATTTAGCCAATTCTTCTTTTTCGTAATTTTTTTGTCCCACTTTATCCTTTTTGTTTTAGTCTTATTTTTTTTTAAAATTTTATTGTGGTTTCTACTCTTTTTTAAAAAAATAAAAAAAAAAAATAAAAAACTATAAAATAAAATCCAAAATTATAAAAGTTTGATTTGTTGTATGAATTTTAATTAATGTGATTTTTATTAGGGTGTTTTATTTTTGGTGGAATTTTTTTTAAAAAAAAAGGTGCAAAAGGTGTACAGTTCTAATTGCGCACCTTTGTGCACATTAGTGCAGTGTTTGTGAGGTCCAAGCCGCACTTGTGTGTGGTTAGAATCGCACACGGACTGCTTTTCAATAGCAACCCTTGCCCAACAACTGTGCAGTTAACCGCACTGATGTGCGTTGATGCACACAAGAAAAAAATATAATAATAATAAAAACACAATTCTCCTATTTTGCACCCCACCGATACTCGACTATCAAATTGATACAAACTCAAATCCCAAACCAGCCTCAACCCCCAGTAGCCCCTTTCTGGCTAGCACTTTCCCCCTATCCGTTGACCTTCCGTCGTCTCCATCGCCTGCACCTTGAGAACCCAGGAAAGTTTTCTAGTTCCTTTGTTCTTTTTCTATTTGCTTTTCCTTTTCTTTAGTGAGTTATTTTGTTTATTGTCGTGCTAACACCTTTTCCTCCACATTGAGGACAATGTGTCTTAAGTGTGAGGAATTGTATAGTTTGATAATTTTATTGTTATTTTATTTTACTTTCTTCATATGTATATATATATTAAAAGAAAGAATTTTTTTTTTTTGTTTTATTTGCTTTGCTGTGTGAATGACTCATTATTTTTTAGTGGTTCTCTCATTTCCATCTTAAGTTGGTAAAAAATATCTAGTTACGCTTTGAATTCACTTTCTTAATTTGCAATCTTGTTTCTACCATAGATATTTAATTATCACCATCTTTAAAGAAATTCTAAAGGTTTGAAAGTTTACAAGTTCTAAAAAAAAATTCATTTTTGTTTTGCATTATAAATAAAGGTTTGAGCCTCTTTTCATTGTAATGTGCTCAATTTTGTGAATTTCTTATTGAGTGAGTCCTTAAATAGTGTTAGAGTCTTTAGATCTTAATTTGTTATTGTTTTGAAACCACATTATCGAATACAAGTATAAAAATGATTAATGCAATTTAGGGTTAACCACTTGTTCCTTTTTCTTTCTTCATCCACCCTTTTATCCATTTAAGGAGCCCTATTGAGTCTACAAGAACCTCATTTTCTTTATTATAATCCTATGTTTAGCTAGCCAACGAAGCTTAATCCCTTAAAATATTAAATTGATTATATTTGCTTTGGGATGAGATTTAATTTCTACAATTACAAGGGGTTATTTCATGAAATTAATGAAAAGTCTTCAGTGTGAGGTTGAATATTTTATTCTTTGGGTGGGAATGAGAGAATGTTATTTGATTAATTGCTTGATTTTTAAATTGTTACTTTGTCTAATTTTATAATAACTTTTCTTTCTTCCTCTCAAAATACAAAAAGTCTAAAAAAAATTAAAAAAGAAAAGTTCAAAGAAATACAAGAGGAGCAAGAGGATGTATTTTTTTTTATCAAAACAATTCTATTCTATTTTGCAAAAGATATCAAGTAAGGTATAAAATTTCTATTGTTTTTAAGGTCCATAAGAGTGAAATTATGTTTTGGGCATAAAATTTTTTTATTTATTGAGAGATCATGTGAGTTTCATTTGAGAGAGTATTTAGTAAGCATAATCAATTATTTTGTAGTTTCTAGCTTAAAAGCACCTACCCTCTACTAAGGTCCCATTACAATCAAAAGATAGACCTTTTGATTTGTGCTTCTATTTGAGTTTAAGTGATGGAGATGTGATTTATTCTCAAACTTATGGTAGACGTTTAGGCTATTTGTCAGACGATGAGAGCATATACCAACTTTTAAACACCTGAAATGAGGGGTACGTTATGCGAAACTTAATAAATGAATTTTTTTTTTGGGTTGTGGATGGATAATCTTTGATGCATTTGATTTAAAGGTAGTTATGATTAAATAAGTACGCGCAAGTTTGAGAATTGATAAATTTTTTGCATAACTCGGTTAATTCGATTTGTTACAATGTCGATGAGAGAATGAAATGTATTTATGAGTCAATTATGTTAGTCTGTATATATTAAGTGCTTAGTGTTTTTCTAGTTTTGTTTTGAATCTTTTGTTTGTGTCTTTTTCTATTAGCTTAGTATTTTTTATTTTTTATTTTTTATTGGGGACAAGCAAAATGCTAAGTGTGAGGAAATTTGATAATTCTTTATTTTTAATATTTTTAGGGTTAGTTTTATTATTAATTTAGTCTAAATTTTTTTTAAAAAATACCTGATGATGTTTCACTTTTAGCTTGTATTTTGTGATTTCATAGGAATTTCTAGAAATTGGACCTGATTAATGAAATATGAGAGTTTTTTGGGTAAAATTGTACAATTTCTGAAGTTCAGGGATAAAACAAAAATTTGATAATTCAAGGATCAGTTTTGATATTTTTTGGACAGAATTTCAGTCATTTTTTAATTAATTAAGGAAGAGTCCATGCAAAAATAGAAGCTCAGCGGTTCCTATCCTAAACAAGGGATTATTATTTTTTTTGCTAAGTGATGGAGAAGACTATTTTTTTTCCTATTTTGATGGGGAGTAGAGAAATATTAATAGGAGGAGAATTCCAAGAGGAAGAAGCTTTTGTTTTGTTTATTTTTTTTTTCTAGAGAAGAACCTGTCCAAAAGAGGATAATTATTGGTCATCTATCAAACTTGAAGAGAATTAAAGGCTACAAGGGTTTTATTATGAAAATTTTTCTATTTTATTTTCTCTTTATATTGATGTTGACTAGTAATTCTATTATGAACTAAATTAGTTAAGCACTTGAGTATGATAAACCTTAAGATGAGTTTTAAATTGTGATTTTCTTTAGATAATACAATCTTTTTAATATTTTATTAAATTCAATTGTGTTTGCTTTTTATCTCGTTAAATTAATATGTCCAAAATATTGATTCTTGTTCTACAATTCTTTAAACTTAGATTGAGAAATTAAGTTATTGAATAGATTTAACACAATTGAAAAGAGTTGCATATAATCCTAGAGATATAATAACATAAATGCTTCGGATTAGGGTCAAACTTAATAATGAAATTCAAAGAAACTATAATGTGATTTTAGGGGTTTTAATTAGGAAGAGATTTCAATTAATCAATTTAGGATTAGATGTTAATTATCTTGAGAAGGATTTTAATATACTAAAGAAATTGCCACGGTTCCATAAATATTGAATTAGATTGTATTATTGAAAAATTAATTTCTTAATAAGTCTTAGGGGGATTTAATACTTGAGTACTATTTATCATATCGGTCTCCTTTTTTTCACTAGTTCATATTTTCATTATTCTAGTTTGTCGAATTAATTTATTTTAATTTTTAATTAGTTAATTAATTAACTTAAATTTACCAATTAAATAATAAATAAAAAGATAATACTAGTACTTTTAGTTCTTGAGAGATTGACACACGATACTTTTACACTATACTATACTCAATAGTGCACTATACTATACTCTTACACTATACTATTCAATCTATAGGTGTTGGTCTCAGACTTTATCACTTAGTTTTCCCTCTGATTCGAAAATATTTTTCGGTGATCAATTTTATTAGGTGCACTAAATAGAGAAAAATGTGAAACATGTTTTCTAGAAAATATTTTACATAAAACAAATAGAGTCCTAGTGTTTTCTAATAAATTGTGTCGATTAGGGCATGGTATTAGAAAGAATTACATGAAATTGCAAAAAAAATTCTATTTCTTTTAAAAATTGGAGATTATTTTTTTAATTTTAATGATTTTTAAAGAATTGAGTCAATTAGGCATTGTAAGTATGAATAAAAAAGGATTACATGAAATTGTGAAGGGAATTCTTATTTTAATTTTAATAATGTTTAAACAATTGAGTTGATTAGATCATTATGAGTCGGCATAAAAAAAATTAAGTGAAATTACGAAGGAAGTTCTATTGATTATTGTGAGTAGGCATAAAAAAGATTAATTGAAACTATGAAGGAAATTCTATTAATTATAAAAATTAGAGGTTATATTATTTTTAATTTTAGTGATTTTAAGGAATCGAATTGATTAGGATATGTGAAATTGTGAAGAAAATTCTATTAATTATTAAAATTGAAGATTATTTTATTTTTTAATTTTATCTTCGCATTCCAAATCTTCATATATTAATTATCATATTCTTTAAATCCAAACATCTCTTCCAACATATTAGCTCTATATTGATAATAATTTATTTTATTCTCATTCTTCATTTTGAAACAAAGAATTTGTTATGATTTTTTTGATGTGGTGGAACTTTTTATGATTTCTTTAATAGATTTGGACTAGTAAAATAAGAAGCTAGTAATTCAATTCGATTGAGTATTAAAAATCAGTACTTCAAAAAATCTGTCAAAACCAAAAAAATCAGTCAAAATCGAAAATCGAACTAAAACTAAAAATTAAATTAAACTAATTCAATATAAAATTATGTCATTTGTGAAAATTTTAAAAATTACACTATTTTGCTCAAAATTTAAATTTTAAAAATTAAATGTTATTATTTTACCATATTATATATATGTTTTTAATTTTTTAAATATTATTTATATAATTTTTTTATAAAATAAAAAACTATCATATTTAATCAAATCAATTGAACTGATCAAATAAAAAATCGATCACTATTGTCTACAATTTGAGAGGGAATATGATCGGTTGAAACTGGAGGAAGGTTAATGGATAAAATGGAGCCAAAATGCCATCACTATGCTATCCAAATTTGTGAAGGATATTAAAATTTTTTTTTGCTTAATCATTATTTATTGTAGTTTAAAAAACTATTAATTACATTAATAGATGCATTCTATCTACATAGATTGTAGCCATCTGGCATTACTTTCTTTTATTTCCTATTTCATTAATAATATTCTCTTGTTATTAATAATACTTTTGTTTTTAGTTAATGTTATTATTCTCTCCTAAAATTTTTGATAAGTGTAGGAATGGTGATGAAAAATTAAATTATTCATCCCTTTTCACATTGAGTTTTGGATTTTTTTCTGATATTTATAAGTTTTTGACTGCATTGAATTTTTTTTTATTTTTTAATATTTATAAGTACTTGAATGGCTCGTATTAATAAAGTTGACAATTATTAAAATATTAAATGTTTTTTTTATTTTTATTTCAATGTTATGTGGGATTGTTTTAATTAATAAGTTTTATGTGATAAATAAATAAATAGTTTTGAAAGTGTACTATGAAAAGAAATTTATATAATAAAAAAAGCAAATAAATTTAGAATAACTGAAGTTTTATTCAACTTTAAAAACATTAGATTGATTAGCAATGAAAATTCTATTGCTATAATTTAGGAATGAAATAAAAATCTATTTCTAAATTGGCTGTGGATTTACTTTTTCATTATTATTTTTATTAGAGGATTTACATTTCATTACAAATTTAGTAACAGAAAATTTTATTGTTAAATTCGTAATGAAATTAAATCCGGTGTTAATTCTAATTCTCTGGTTGAAACCGCTGTTGCCTGATCTGGAACCAGCTTGAGCTACTTTTCCATCTCCTGAACTTTCCATCTAAGACAAAAGCTCCTTCTTGAGCATCAACAAGGCATTCGAGAACAAGTCCATCTGAACAGTCTGCTCTGATCTATCAAACAACTTAGGCTGGGTATCTTGATAGGTCAGGAAAGAGAATCCAGACGATTCTCCTATGTAGTTAATCGCGAGCGAGAAAACCTTGGGCAAAGCTTCTAATTCCTAAAAGTCCTCCTGCTCTCCTTGTTCCACATAATCCCACATTTAGTGGTTTATATTAAGATTCATTTTAATGGACTTATAAAGAGTAAGAGGCAAAAGGGCAGTCTTGCGCACATAAGAAATGGGCCAAAAGCTCGATTTTAGTGTAAACTGATTAATTTTCCTCCCATTTTGCTTGGTATTTTAGTTTAACCTGAAAACCTATTTTTTAGTTGGCTACTATTTGAATGTTACTCGAACATTCATAAAAACTTTTTAACGTTCATAATATCTTTTCAAATGTCACTATTTTTTTTCTATAAATATCCTTACTTCCATAGCTTACCATACAAAACAGACACTATTTTTTCCCTCTCTTTTTCTTTTTCACGGGGTTTATATTATTTTCTTATTGTTCCTATTACCTGAAAACTTCTAAAAGACCTGTTGAATCTTGAAGGATAAATAATCCTTAAGGACTGTGAACCTCTTGCATGCCTCAAGTTCTAATTTTTTCTTACATCTAGTATTTCTGTAGGATTGTCTCCCAATAATTTTAAGGATTACTTATAATGGACCATAATTCTGCTGCTATCAATGCTCCTGTTGCTGCCAGCGACACCAATGCCATTCCACCAACTATTGCCCTCAATCCACCTGTTGGCATGCTTATCTTTGCCGCTAAGCCGTTTCCTAACTTCTCCAAAATTGAGTCTTCAGTGGCCAAAACAATAAAAGCGGGCAGAAAGGCGTTCTCTCAATTTTGGACATACACGGAGTTGTTGCTGCCCTCACAAATCCTAAGCTTGAACAGAATGTAGATGCCAAACAGATGGACTTATGGATCTATGCTAGTAAGGTTTGTGGATAAATCATAATTATCTCTTATGGACGGTGTGTCTAATTACAATGTTTACTTCATGAAATCACCTATATAAGTGTGGAGTGGGGCTGCTCTTATAAGATTATGGCATAATCTTTAGAGTACTCAAGAATTACCAGGCATGTAGACTTTGGTGGATAAGTAGACTAGAGCTAGTTAGTGAGATGTGGCACTAGAGTGAGAATAGGAAACCTCATGATTAGTTTAGGGGTTAGCTTTATCCACTATTCCCAAATTTATACCTCTATAACATAAAGATCCCTATGTGGAAAAGATCCCTAAAAGGAAAATTATAAAGCAAAACTCCTTAAAGGTTAAAAAAAACATATAAAAAAAGTTATTTCAGCCTCTTGAAGACCAAATTGCTTAGGTAGATGCCACATAAGCATTTCTTTAAATAAAAATGTCGTAATAGATCAACATTTCTCTCTTTTATCCCTCTCTCTCTTCCTTCTGCCCTTTGTTTCTCTATCAAAACTGCCATTACAAAATTCTGTTGGATTAGCGATAAAATTTTTATTGCTAATTCAACTATTTCCAATGCTAAAGACCCTTAGCAGTAGAATAGCAACAGACAACCCAACTTGTTGCTAAGGCCTAACGACTAAAAGAAATGTTTGCCACTAAACTTAGGGATGAATTGTTCCTTCACGAATAGTCCATCACTAATCCATTGGTAGACTTACTGACAAATTAGCAATGATAAATCTGTTGCTATTTTGCGACAAATTAGCAATAAATCTTTTGCTTAGGAAAAAATCCGTTGCTAATTTATTGCAAATTAAGCATATTTTAGTGGCTAATCCATCACAATTCTGTAGCAAATTTGTAGCAAGTCTATCACAATAATTTTTTAAATTACTTTCACATTTAAATTTGTATATTATAAAATTTTATATTTTTGAATTATATTTTTATTTTATTAAAATTAATATACAATATATAAAAATATTAAATTTACAAAAAATAAATAAAATTATAATATATTTATAGTAACGTTGTACATATAAGATGGATATATATCTAAAAAACCTAATCATATAGGTCATCATGTGCCTCCACATAATCGTAATTCTCTAAAGGCGACGGTGCTATAAAGGGTGGTATTAGAGTCATCTGACTTTGCATGGTAGCTAGCATAGAAATCAGAGTTTGTTGTATCTGATCCCTCATGGCAACAAACTGCATATCAAACTCATGATGAACCTCCTATCGAGCCTACCTCCTAATGCGCTCCTCTAAGTTTGGATCAGGAGCCATCTATGATGTGGCTGAGTAAGAGCTAATGTAAGAAGGTAGATAACTAGATGTCCTCTTGGAGCCACGTTTCTATACTCTATTCTTGTTGTATCCTCTAACAACATCTAGGTATAACTAGTTGCTGTTGATGACTTGAAATTCTGAAGAACCCTTAAGTAACTGTGAAGAAGTTGTAGAAATATCTCTCTCCACTATATTTTAATAAATATGAATAATTATTATAAAATATTATTGAAGTTATTACAATTGCATTTTATTAAAAATGAGAAATAACACATTGATTTTTATTTAACTTAAATTGGTGTCCTCTGACTTCTTAGATTGTTTTTCCTTTTAATGTGCATCTTTTTGAAGATTTCAAATCTGTAACTGAACATTTCAGTTATTTCTTCTAAAATAAAATGTTATTGCTTTAGTCCTAACATATTATTAAATACCAAACAATAAGTAAATAAATTAACCAAATTCAAGGCATGCTTAAGAAATGATCTAGATCTAGTTGTATAGCAAGAAGAACTAGTATCAATCCCAACAGTCCCTATGAGTCTATTCCTAGAAATTGTAGCTGATCAAGCTTGAAATTTCAACGTAGACCATTATTGTTGCCACATATCCTATATATCTTAGGAGACACATTGTGGCCTTTTTCTACTTTGTCTCTAACTATATAAAATATCTGAATACTACATAACAGTTGTATGCTTCCATGTAATCTTAGCCATGGACTCCATAGTAGCATCCTAAATAAATACTTTTGCAATAAAAAAAATAAACTATCAGCACATGAATACACATTGTATTAATTTAAAATTATAAATTAAACCACCTAACTCTTCCTAATAAAAATCCTCAGTGTCCTCTAATATCGTTCTCTAAACATAACCTTCAGGGTCTAAATGTTCCCTGAAATCAACACAATCTAGTTAGAAGACTGATGTCGTGGGAGTAAATTATATAAAAATAATGCAAAATAAGATTATTCTTATAAACATATATATAGGATGAGATGATTAGCACAACATACCTCGTACCAATGACTTGTAGCCTAGGTCGATGAGAAGATGAGGGATCAATTGTTGAATCATAGGCGGCGACGGTGTAGATTCAAATAGTGGTGAAACAGACAAAGAAGGTGAAGGTGATGCTGCATATGGTAGAGCCAAAGGTGATGGAGTGGGTTGATCAGACAGTGGTACATAAGGTGATGAAGAAGAAGGCCTATCATTTCAGCCTCATCTAATACCTCGTTCATTGTCTCGCCTTAATGAACTCGCATGATATCAATCATTCCCTCGCATCCTATGAAATATGTATTTACATAATTTGACATTCACATATCAATCATTCCTTCGCATCTTGTGAAATATGTATTTATATAATTTGACATTCGCATATATACATACATTGTGATGTAAATATTATAATTTTAAGATTCATAAAACCACCTATAATCACTATCGAGGTTAAGTAAATTAACATCATCATCTTTATCATCATAATCATTTAACTCTTCATTTTATGACTCATTGTTCTAATTTTGATTCTCATTAATGTTAATAAATGAATCATTCAATGTAACGAGCAATTTCATTTACAAATCATGACATTCATATCCAAAAATATATATGCATAAAGGTTTATTCTTCACACATACACAATCCAACATTTATTTAATATACATATCTGTTAACTAATGTTCAAGGCTAGTGACCATAAACTAGTATCTATCAGATATATGTACATGACACAAGGAGAGAGAGAGAGAGTTGGAATTCAATTGACAACATATGGTCCATGTGTCTCTATGTAAAACTTTATGCACCAAAGTGTCCAATCCCTATGCTTCAGTATCTAAAACATATAATTGCGATTTGGTGAGTCACAACTTAATGAATAAAAACAATAATCAGATTCTTATGACACAATAAATAATCAAATATCATCGGGATACATTACAAGTATGATAATTGATATGCATGTGCAAATGCAATATATTGATTTTTGTTGTGACCTTGCAAGGCAAATACCACTCTCAAAAATTCATGTGATTCAAGTGAAATTTGATTTTGCTGGCCAACATATAACAAGTAAATCATTTGATCAATAACATGTGCCAATAGGACATATTGGTCCATTTTCCAAGTGATTTACAAGTGTTTGACAAGTCGATCACAATATCATTTTAGTTCCATATGCAAGCGTTCATAACAATGGTGTACCAAGTAATCATTAAGACCATATAATTCTCACTTGACTTGTATTCATTTGTAAAAGGTCAAAAATTGAATCACATATGCATGTAATAGAATATAATCACATCATAAAATTATCACACATACATATTAGAATCTAATTATGGTTTTTACTCAACTTTTGATGTGACTAACCTTTATGGTAGGTTTGGTTCTCTCTCTAGTGCTTCCTTAAAGTGTTGAGATCCTAACATTTGATACATACATGGTTATAAGTATTTGAAAATGATTATGAATGCTTGGTATATAACTATGACATGATCCATACAAGTGGACCTAGTGTTTATGCATATTTTCCTTATGTAACAACCTAACCTTGCTACACTTTTATAGAAATAACTCTAGATATACTCATCCAAATGACTTCATTCTCTTTCTCAAATAAACTAGACACATAATAATACAATATAGTCAAATTTTAGGTCAATAAAATGCATATAGATAATATGGTGAATTTTTGAATTTTGCCCTATTTCAATGTCCTCTCAGTCTGAGTAGGTCTTACATTCACAGGAATATCTCAAATTGTACAAGTACAATTGCAAAATTGATACACCAGAAGTTACAAAATACATAAAGAAACATTTTTCATGTTTTACTCTTTGTCTAATTTAGTCTATAAAGTCACCAAAACAAATGACAAATCTCAGAGTGAGTAGGTTTTTAACATGGTGACAATCAGTCATGATGAAGGGGCAACATCTTAACAACCATGATAAATTTGGCAAAAATATTTTATAGGCATGTAGATAATACATAAATATACAACTTTTAAGTTTAACACATCACCAAATTCTGAATATATGGACATCAAATTCTTAGAAAATAGAATTAAAAGATAGGTTAGGTTTCATCGGGTGCAGGGTCAGTCAGAATCAATGAGCCATATTTCTTTCCACACAAAAAATCAATCAAAACTATTTTACAGGTATTTATAAGGGATATAACCTTACAAATTTCATGTTTTGCAGTTTGTCAAAGTTAAAACATAAGACCATCAAAATATAAAAAAAACAAACATATTGAGGTGATTTCAGTTGGTTGTGAACAAACCAAATGAAGGAGTCATATTTCCTCACCCATAAAATCAAGCTGAATTGTTTCACAAGCATTTATATGGGGCATAAAGCTACATCATTCATATTTTACACTTTCCCTAATTCCTCTTCTCTAGTTATGAAATCATGGGTAAAAAATTCTGCTCTAACAATAAAACCACAATCAGCTTTTGTTTCTCTTGAATTTCAACTTCCATACATGAGCTTTACCTTAAATACTCCATAATTCTTACTAACCATGCTTGATTAGCATGTCATGAGGGAGTAATTTCTTGTAGGAAGAAGATAAATTAACTTACCTATTTTTTTAAAACTAGAAAACCTTAGGATTCCTTCCTAGGCAGCTTACTCTTCTCCCTCTTCTTCTTCTTTCTTAGCTCTCTCTTTCTTCTTTTGTCCCTCATGTTTAATCTCTCTATTCTGATCTTAAAGGGTGAAAAATTGCATTTGTAGACCTATTGTAACGAGATAAATTCATGGTGTTTCACTTCCATTGGTTGGAAGTTCATTTTTCCTCTTTTAGTCCCTCTTCTTCACTCCTTCATCACCTTCATCCATCTCCTTATGCTTCTTATACTATTAAATAAGCTATAAAACACCATTATTTATGATGCTATAACATGCACACAACATAAGATAATTTTTCATGCAACTATACAAACATTATATGTATGTTCAAGTGTCCCAAATACAATGGTACAAGTGTCATCGTCGTGCTTATCCAATTCACATGTCTAAATGATCATTTATCCAATGCATATGTTCATGTGGGATTTAAAATCATTTATGGAATGAATCTATTCATGTGATAATGCCAATGAATGTGCATAGAGATGTTACATTCAATACCCCATTTTAAGATAAGATATGTGGCATAATAGACTTGTGTTGCTTGTGAAGCGAGAATAAATGATTCATACTTATTAAATCTCTTTTTATAACTTACGTTGACAAGTTTATATCACTTGTGAACTATCATACCAATATGTAGTCTAGGTTCAAATCGCTCACAATTGAATAAAATAGTTCTCTTGTAGGGTAGTGTAAGATACTTTAACTCCAGAACTTTGATTAATTGATCATAGTAGTCACTCTCATCAACACTATAATTTGTGCCCTTTATGCATACTCCACTATTATTAGTTGCTCGATTATAACCATATGTTGTCGAGTGAAATTTATGACTATTGACATAATATCCATTATACGACTTTATCGTGTATAATGGACCTTTTGCCAAACAATATTTGAGTGATTATGAAGATATTGTTAAGACTACCGGTAACATCTCTCATGCGATTTAGGTGTGTTTGCAACTCTTGAGATGCTTTTTTTTCTGATCCAAATTTTCTTTACAAAATCATCCTCTTTTCTAACTCTCATGCTAAGTAACAAAATCCCATTTCTTCTTCTATAATCCTCAAACGTTATGACTATGATGATGATATTATGGCTTTTGTTTTCTTTTTTCTGGATTACCAAGATGAAATAAAAACATTGCACATGTTTGCCTCTCAAAAGATCATTCTACTATTATTTTATGGAACCCTATAACTGCCGAAACAAAAACATTAACTTAGTCTAATGTTGCATTACATTCTGCTCGTTATCATTTGTTAAAGATTGAGTTTGGGTTTGATGCGACAACTAGTGATTGCAAGGTACTTAAGTTATACGATGTCGAAAATGCTGATAATGATGTTTGTGGGAGAAGCTAATTGAGGTATATAGCCTAAGGGTTGACTCATGGCATAAAGTTGATGCCATTATACCTACTGACCTCAACTATGATCCTGTTCCTAGAACTCGATGTCATACATGTAAAAATGGAGTGTTTCATTGGTTAGCTAGAGATGGGGATGAAATGGTATTTCTTTCTTCTCTTGATGACTGCGTGATTGTCACTTTTGACTTGAGTAATGAGGTCTTCAATACATAACCTCTACTTGCAGATTTTTTTGATATTTATATAGGATCCAGGACATTATGTTTCCTTGCATGACTACGTTGCTTTGCCTCTCTCAACTGATGGATTTTCCATAGAGTCGATTGATTTACGGGTATTGCTTAAATATGGTATTAAGGAGTCTTGGACTAAATTATTCACTGTGCACTCCTTTTTTTAACTACGGAGTGACCATTAGGACCATAAATGGTGAGCTATTTTTGTTAGATTGGGATGGGAACCTGATCTTATGGAATCCTTCTGCACAAACCGTTACCCATGTTCAAGCAAATGGAGAAGTGGAATCCTTGCAACTTGTCACTTACATGGAGTAGTCCCGAGTTCCATTATTTTAAGGTAAGTAGAAATTCGTGCATTCAGTTCCAATTATCACATCCTTAATTTATCTCTTGTGAAAATTTTAGTGGTGCTAACAATGTCTCTCATTGACTGCATATGCCTTTAATGTAATTAAAGACAGGATCATTTTTTCATTTCTTAAGCATAAACGATCTTAACTTTAACATTCATCTTAATCTATGCCTTCTTCCTATGATGTAGTGAATCTTATTATTTGCTGTAATGAACTCTCTGTTCTTCTGCTTATTATAATTGGAGATAGAACTAAGATTCTATCATAACAAACATTTAGATTTTGACTGCATACCGACATGGAAGTTTTAGAAAGAGTGTTTATGGTGAAGGAAGTTTTAGAAAGTTACATGGTTAAGCTTTACTAGCAGTTATGGGTTACTACATATTTGCATAAAATCACCCGGGACCTGAATTCATTGGAATTCAACTGAGTTTCCTCTCACAGTAGCAATGCATTTGAATATGAGAAAAATTGTATATTGTTTTACTTATGGAGAAGAAAATGTTGGCGTATATTAGCTATTGATTTGGTTTCCATCTCTTTGGCTAAGGGAAATGAAAGGAATTTTTTTTTTTGAATCTTAATATGTTAAACTTTGATTGACCACTAATCCTTCAGATAAAAGTGGAAACACGTCTACTATTAAATCACATTGTGGATAACTATGATTTAAGGCAATCAAACAGATGTTGTTAACTTGTTAAGCACATAATTTTAATTATAAGAAAACATACTTGAGCTGTGTGTATGATGAAGAAAACTGATTTCTCTCCTCTTTCAGTTTTAGATAAATAAATTCTTTTTAAAGGAACTTCCTATTCTTTGGATGTCGATACCCTTCATCTTCATTATTTATATCTATTGTCCCTAGGCACCAAGAAGGGGGGTTGAATTGGTGTTTAAAAATTTAAAATAAGGATGAAGAGAAGAAGAAGGATTAGAAAGGACACAAAGATTTTATAGTGGTTCGGGCAAAACAATCCCTACGTCCACTCCCCA
>CATIWR010707405.1:0-19277 GCA_949677035.1 Omphalea diandra | reverse complement strand
CATAAGCATGACACCTTTGATGCTTTTAAAAGTTTTACAAAAAGAGTTCAAAATGAAAAGGATTACTTCATTTCTTCTATAACAAGTGACTATGGAAAAGAATTTCAAAATGAATCTTTTGAATCTTATTGCTTAGAGAATATGATTTTTCATAATTTTTTTTAACTCCTAGAACACCATAACAAAATGGTGTTGTAGAGAGGAAGAATAGAACACTAGTAGAGATGGCTAAAACTATGCTTAATGAGTATTCATTCCCTAATTACTTTTGGGTTGAAGCCATCAATACTTCGTGTTATATTGCAAATCGTGTTTTCAAAAGACCCATGCTCAATAAAAATTCTTATCAGCTTTGAAATGGTAGAAAGCTTAAGCTATCATACCTAAGAGTCTTTGGGTGTAAGTGTTACTTCTTAAATATCAAAGATAATCTTAGAAATTATGATTTAAAGACAAATGAAGGTATTTTCCTAGGACATTCCACTTTTAGCAAAGCCTATAGAGTTTTCAATAAAAGTACTATGATTATTGAAGAGTCTCTGAATATTGTGTTTGATGAATCTAGTATACTTGATCTTGGAAAAGGTTCTCTTATTGATAATCTTGTAGGTGACTTTGAAAAATTAGAATTGGAGTCAACCTCAAAAGAGATGGCTAAAGACCATGATGAAGGCAAGTCATCAAGAGAAGAAAAGGAACCTTAACATCAACAAGTGGAAACCTCAAATCAAGATTTTTCTAAGGATTGGAGATTTTCCAAATATTGCCCAAAGGATCTAATCATTGGTGATACATCCAAGGATGTAAGTACTAAATCTTAACTCAATTCTTTAGATAATAATCTTGCATTTGTTTCTCAATTTGAGCCAAAATCTATTGATGAGGCTCTTGATGATGAAAGTTGGGTGATTGCTATGCAAGAGGAATTCAACCAATTTGAGAGAGACAATGTATGAGAACTTGTTCCTAGGCCTAAGGAACACTTTATTGTAGGATGCAAGTGGGTGTTTAGGAATAAGTTAGATGAGCAAGGTTTCATTACTAAAAACAAAACTAGATTGATTGCAAAGGTGTCCAACCAAGAGGAAGGCATTGATTATGATGAAACCTATGTTCCTGTAACAAGATTAGAAGCCATTAGGATACTTTTAGCATATACATGTCATGTGAATTTTAAACATTTTCAAATGGATGCTAAAAGTGTATTTTTAAATGGTTTCATTGAGAAGGACGCTTATGTTGAACAACCTCCTGGTTTTGAATCTCATGTTTTTCCAAATCATGTTTTTAAGTTGAATAAAGCATTGTATGGTTTGAAACAAGATCCAAAAACTTGGTACGAAAGGCTTAGTTCATTTCTTTTGCAAAATGATTTTGAAAAAGGGAAGTTTGATACAACTTTGTCTGTTAAAAGGCACAATTATGACACACTTATTGTACAAATATATATTGATGATATTAAATTTGGTGCTACTAATGAATCTCTTTGTAAGGATTTTGCTAAGTGCATGACTAAGGAATTTGAGATGAGCATGATGGAAGAGCTCAAATTCTTTCTTGGCCTATAAATTAAGCAAACCAAAGAAGGGATTTTCATCAACCAAGTATACAAAGGATATACCTAAGAAATTTGGCATGGAAGGATGCAAAATAGCAAAGACACCAATGAGTTCTACCATCAAACTTGATAAAGATGAATCGAGTAAGATTACTGATGATAAGAGATATAGAGGTATAATTGGTTTTCTACTCTATCTAACTACCCTAAGACCCGATATCATGTTTAGCGTATGCATATGTGCTAGATTTCAATCTTGCCCTAAAGAATTGCATCTTAATGTTGTTAAAAGGATTTTTAAATACTTACATGGCACATTGCATTTAGGTTTATGGTATCCTAGAAATTCATCCTTTAGCCTTATAAAATATTTGGATGTAGATTATGCTTATAGCTTATTAGATAGAAAGAGCACTTTTGGAACTTGCCAATTCATAGGAGAATGCTTAGTGTCTTGGTTTAGTAAGAAGTAAGTTTTGGTTGTCTTATCCACCGTCGAAGTAGAATATGTGGCTGCGAGTTATTATTGTATCCAAGTTCTTTGAATGAAACAAAAATTAAAGGATTATGACAAAGTTGTTGATCACATTCACATTAAATGTGACAACACTAGTATAATAAATCTTTCAAAAATTCTCATCCAACACTCTAGGAGTAAACACATTGACATTATGCATCATTTTCTTAGAGATCATGTCCAAAATGGTGATGTAGTATTGGAGTTTATAGACACTAATAATCAACTTGTGGAGATTTTTACTAAACCTCTCAATGAAGAAAGGATGAACTTCATTAAAAGAGAGCTGGGAATGCTTGATGGAAGCTCCCTACAGTGAAAATTGGATTATATAGAACATTCTTTGATTAGTGTATTGTTTTGAATGAATAATTGTTATATTTGAAGAATGAGTATTATACTTCTTTGGATGTCTTAATTCTTTAATGCAAATGTGCTTCTCTATGCCAATTTTCATGAATTAAGCATCAATATATTAAGTGGATCACATCTTGGATGGTCAAATCTTATCTCTTCATGATTTCTTTTCTTGTCTTATAATTAGCGGTCGCTACTTCCTTTTCACAATCACAATTTACAGGCACTTGTCGAACTTTCTATCAACTATCATTTCACGGTTCTTATTTCAATTCTCCACTACAAATTTTTTTAAAATTCAAAAGTTTTAGCCATTGACTCCTTTGAATTTCGAGGATTTTTTGTCCATTACTTAGATTTTTTGTAATTAGCGATTGTGAATTAGAATAATTGCCAAGCATTAACTGATTTGACTGCCAACCGATGACACCCCCTCATTAATGGCAAATCTGACCATTTTTTGCCATTTTCACACCTATTCTTTGCCTATTTAAATTCATGTAACAGTATTTTATTTCACTTTTACTCAATCTCTTCACCTCTCTTCATACTCTTACCTCAAACCTCTTTCAATCTTCTCTCATCTCCAATGGCTCCTAAGAAGGCTTCCAAAATAGAGAAAATGAAGGGCATAGCCCAACCATTTGGTCCTCCCGCCATTCATTTGATGAAAGGGATTATGAAAGAAGAAAAGGATCGCTACAAAGCCAATTCTTCCAAAATCATCCAATCTAATAAGATTCCCTTAACCTTTCTTCTTGAATCCCTTGGAATCAAGGATGAAATCCATGCTTACATCTCCAATCTGGGATGGAATGAGTTCATCTTCAAAGATGAACTTGGTTACAAAGAATTCATTCAAAAATTCATGTGCACGGTCACTTTGGGTCGTCAAACTGAGTCTAGAGCAAGTCAATATCGATTGATTTTTAAGGCTTTTGGAGATCCTTTCTTTATTACTTTCAAGAAACTTTCCAACCTCTTTAATCTTTAAGTGAGAGATGATAATCCTTTCATCATCTCTGCATTTGATATTATTTACTTAGAATTTTGGTCTGAGATTTCTATTAAAACCAAACATGACCTAAAAACTTCTTTAGCCAAATATATCTGAACCCTGCCCAATTGGCTTCTTCATTGTATCATCACCTTCTCTGTCAATGTAAGAGGTGATGACAATGAGAAAGTCTCTTAAAAGGACCTAGCCTTTCTTTTCTGTTTAACTAAGAATAAATCTATCCAAACTGACTGATACCTTATAAATCAATTGATTAACATAAATACCAAGCCAAAGAGCTAATTTCTTCTACCCTTTCATGTCACCGTAATTTATCGATATATGGGAGCACTCAATAAGGAAACTGAGAAATTTCTCACTAAGAAGTACTTGTCATCCCACAACTTTCTTGACTTGCTGTACCTAATAAATGCCAAGGCCATACATCTTGATTCCTATACATACACCTTGGGTTCATTTAGGGCTAAGAGGCTAGAAACTTCTTAAGCCTCAAAGAGGAAGAGGCTCATCATAGAAGAGGGTGCTCAATCAATTCCACCTCCCTAGCCTAACCTAAAACCAAATCCTCTGCAATCTTTCTCTCCTCAATCAACAAGAAACTGGATAAAGTTATAAGGATGATTAAAAGGAGATTTCTTCTACTTTCTCATCTACATAGTGATTTGGTGGATCTTCAAGAGAAGGTGGGTGCTACTCCTTGCCACCTCCCTGATTTTGAGGATTGAGAGAACACTCCTGAAGAAGATGATGATCAAGAGGTAAAGGAAGATGATGAAGCACAAGGAGGAGGTGTAGATGAAAAAATTGCTGACTCTAGAGATGATGATAACTCTCTAATATTTTAGTTTTTTTTAGGGTTGTAGTATTTTTCTCTTGCTTATTTTGTTTCCCTTGTAAGTATGTGATCCCACAGTTTTTTTATGAATAAAAGTGTTGTTTCCTTTGCAATTTTTGCTTCATATACTTGTTTATCGTGTATGACTGCTCTATACTTGTTTTAAGTGTGATTCTTCTATCTCAATTTATGCTTCATATCAATGTTCTCAAAATCACAAGTTGACTCGTATGATTTTACGAGTCAAAATCATGTGAATGATTTAACTTGTACATAAAATCGAATTTGTGGTAAAATTGGGTGAAATCGAGTGTTGACTCGTTAAACTCGGTAAAATCGAATGAAATCGAGTTTTGACTCATTATTTGTTTTTTTTTTTCTATCTAATTTTCTACCCCTGTTTTTATATTATTTCTCCTCTATTTTTCTCTGATTTGTATCCTTTTTTTGTTGCTGGAATGCTCTATTTTCTCTTTTTTTTTTGTTCCTTGTTTCTCGATTTTCTATTGTTGAGACTATACATTAATTGTTAATTGTCAATTGACTAATCCTATGTGATTGAAATTGAAATAACTAACTACTACTGTTGGGGAGTAAAGTTTTACACAAAAAAATGGCTTTTGAGTTAGTGATAATATTTATCATTATTAGTGATAATATTTGTGAAAATACTAATAATGAGTCTTTTGGTGGCAATAAATTTGAAGATGATGGAGATGGAAATAGCAATGATGTTGATGCTGATGAAGATGGAGTTGATTTGAATAAGAATGTTGATAACTTTTTTTAAATATTATATTTGATTTCATGTAGTATTTATTTATATATTTTGTATTATTAACTTAAATGTGTAATAGATTTGAACTGATTTGTTTTAGGTATTTTAATGTTATGATATAGGATATGAACTTAAATCTCTTTATGCACATATTCTATTATGATCTTCTTAATGTAATTATATGCATTAAATTTAAAAAATATCTTATTTATATTTTTATATATGTATAATTATATTTTAAATGGTATTTTGTTATGTTGTAAAATCTTATGATTTTACAATTTCAATTTTAGAGTCATCTATCGATTTTAGGGTAAAAAAGCGAGTTTGACAACCTTTCTTCATATATTTGTCAGTTGTGCAATTTTACTTCAATTTTCGAAGTTTACTCTCTTTTTTTATCTTGCCAAAAAGGAAGAGAAATAGTAGTAAAATAATTTGCATAACATATTATCAAGGGAAGTAAAAGTTAAGAGGGAGCAATGGGAGCACTCTAATTCAAAATATAAATCTTTGACAAACTTATTTGATCAATAAGTATTCTATTAAAAATGATGACCATCTCAACTTCACACTCATGCAATTCATTTTATTTTAGTAAAATCAATCTAAGTTGTCAAAATAAAAAAGGGGAAGATTATTGAACTAGATTAGTCAAACCTAAGTCAAAAGCCTCTTTTGATCTTAACAATAAAGATTGATAGATACTAGTGTCTTGTTTTAGTGTTGTTTTTATAGTTTTTAAGTTAAGTTTGCATTGGAAGTTGGATGGAAGTCTAAATCTCTAGCATTGAGTAAGGTATCTAAATTTGCAATCAGGAACTTCTAAATCATGACGACGACCTTGCAACAAGGATGGATGAACTTGGACTAGATGAATTCGCGGAGCAAATCACAGCTGCAATTCAGCCAAGGAAGACTTGAATGTTACATAAAGATTCGCGGTGGTGTTCACATCCTGAATTGCGATCACATATTTTATAATTGAATGAAGGGAATTGAGTCTGCAACTATAACATGCAAAATGTCCAAGATGACCATTGAAATATCAAAATTTGTAAAGGCGAATAGCCTGTCAAGACCGCAACCCATGGAAGTGATTTCTCCTTACTAAACAGAAGGATTCATGGTCCCTGTCATGTCCAAAAAGGATCTTAATCGCGACTATAACTTTTGGTTAGTTAGTCAAACACAACAACTATATTTTCTAGAACCCCAATAGTAGCACGCCACGTGGACTAGCCGTTAGACATAAAACGAGGTTCTCTATCGTGAATTCAGTCTTTCTAATGCAAATTAGAAATTCACGATCGCAAAATTAGTCTGATAGGCATTTAATGCAAAATCGGCCTAGCTTGCCTTAGAGATTTAGGCATAATTTGTTAGTAACGTCTCCTTGGTGGTTGTTGCCTATAAATACTCCATCAAACATACATGAATGCAAGATAATTTCATTAATTATAGCCAAACTCATGCAAATTTACTTCACAACTTCTTATTCTTTGTTTGTGAGTTGTTGTTGTTGATGTAAGCATTAAACACTATTGTATTTGGGTTTGAGAGTTAGTCTAGCTGTCAAAACTCTTGTAATAGGTTAAAATGTGAGCCTTTGTAAAACACTTAAGTGAGATTTGTGTGTGAGCCTTGAAACATAAATTGTAAGGTTATGTGTAAGTCATCAAAACATATTGTACAAATTTTGTGTGAGCTTGGAAATTCCACTTTGAGTTGAGTGAAACACCTAATTCTGAAGAATTAGAGAGTGGATGTAGGGTTTGTTAATACCCGAACCATTATAAATATTATGTGTTTTTTTTTTCTACTTTTCCTTAAATTTCTAAACACCTCATCTTCCCTCCAAATTTTTTAGATTCCCACCAATTCAATCCTCCTTCTTGGTGCTTGAGGGCCAATAAGAAAAATAAGCTCAAGTAACATAGGTTTTAGTATATGATTCATTTCGACATAATCTTGATAAATAATAAGCCTTTTTCCTTCTAACAATATCTAAGCTTAATCTTCACTCTTTAGGCAGCCCATTAGCCTGTATAAGCTTTAAATATTTGTCATTGAATGTCCCTTAACAATTCCCAAGCTTTAATGATGTGCAAACCCATATCTCTTAAGCTAGTATAAATAAGGTAGTTTATACAAATAAGGCAGCTTGGTACTTCTCTTTAGCTTTTCTAATTTGAATTCCACGAGTAAATAAAGGATGTTTTAAAGCTTGTATGATGCCTTTCTCTTCTTGAATGAGTTATCCTTAATAGCTCTCTTCATTCCCTATATCTTTAAGCTTATTCTTATTTTAGTTTTCATCATTCTCCTTCTTTTTAAAAGGATTTATCTTCAAATCTTGATTGACATTAGAATTAAGAGAACAATGAGAATCAACAAAGATATTTCTAACACCATACTTACCATGTAAATCCTTTTTATAATCATTGATCCTTGCAATCACTAGAAAAGGAACATCCCCTCTCATAGGTAACTTGGAACATTTTTACATTAGACACCTCTTATATGCCCAAATCTTTCCATTAGGTTCAACCAAAAGTTGCATATGTTCATTAAATTTCTTATAAAGAAATTTCTTTCAAATAGTAAGGATAGGTAATAAATCATTAAAAAAACTAGAAAAAAAGGAAATAAAAAACACTAAGCAGGGAAAAGATAAGCTTGTTAGTACTAAAATAAGCATATTTATACACGAGTAAAGTCATAGGCTAATTAGAAAAGAATGCTCTCTTTATTTCACTTTTTTTATTTTTGCATATAAGCTCACTTTCTTTTTCTCTTTTCTCTTTTCATTCTTTTTTATCTCTCCACTCTCTTTGTTAATGTGCAAACTCATACCTGTTGAGCTAGTGTAAATAAGATAGCTTATATAAATAAGGCAACTTGCTTTTTCTTATCTTTAGCTCTTTTAATTTGACTTTCATGAGCAAATAAAATGATCTTTTAAAGATTTTATGATATCTTTCTCCTTTTAAATGACATCTTTTTGATAGCTCCCTTCATTCCTTGTAGCTTTAAGCTTGTTCCTATTCCGTTTCTCATCATTTTGCTCTTTTGTCCTTGTTAAAATAGAGTAGTAAGGTTAATCTTGAGCCTATAAAAAGAATAGTACAAGCCTAAGTGGTTGCTTAAGGAGTAGATGTAGGCCTTGTTGAACCACTAGAAATCTCTTATATCATCTCTTCTTTTGTACTCCATCTTTTCTTGAGAGTAAGAGTTAAACTTACTATATCAATCTGCTACAAAAAAAAAAAAAAAAAAAAAAAACTTAAGAAACTTCTAATAAGTTCGAAGTGCTTTCTAAAGCACCCAATTCACTCCCTTTTCTTAGGTTGCCATCCTCACCAATGGAGTAACATAAATCCCATACAGGGTTGGATCAAATGAATTGGGGGCTTGAGGTGAGACTTTAGAAGAGGCTTAAGTAAGAAAAATATTATTCTAACATATTTAAAGAAATTCATTTCATCTTTCTTGCTTTTTCAATTGCAAACTACTTACTAAAGTTTTATATTCAAGAAGTTCTACTATATTACTTTAAATAAATAATATACCAAATCCATTTAATCTATCTAATGACAGTTGATCTTAAACAAGATTTTAGTAATTTTAATTTTTAAAAGCTTCTTTCAGTAAAAGCAATTGTTACAACTATGTTTAATACTAGTTTATATACAATGCATGCATTTGGAAAGGAATCTAATTTTTCTTTGCAATTTAGTATCTTAATTGGAGTATTAGTCTCTATTATTAAAGTTTTTTAATTCTAAAAATAAATCAAATCCATCAATAACTTAATATTCACTAAATTTTAAATGTATTTCTAGGTTAAGATAAAACTTTTTTAGTTCATCATTTTCAAAAGTTTTTAGTATGTTTAAATCAAATAAAAAACTAAAATGATTTTCTTATGTTTTAAATTGTGCAAACCTAGTTCAATGAAAGTAATAGAGTGATTTATTATATATTTAAAAGACTGAACTTCAAAAGATTTTTTTGCAAAATGAGTAATCTCTTCATCATTATTCTTATTAAGTTGTGTTTTTCTATGAATCATAGGTCTTTCACGAAACATGGGTTCTATGTTCATCTCATCAGTGATTTTTATAGTTGAATTTATAGCATACTCAACTCCATTTTCTCGTTAAGTTTTTAAATAATCAATAAGTCCTTTTTATTGCTTTATAGCTATATCAATATGCATGGCTTTAGATTGCAAGGTTTTACTAACTAAATTTATAACAAATAATATGTCATACTAAACATTCATTTTAAGTAAGAACTCAAAATTTTCAATCTCATAGTTTACTAAATACATAACTTCACTTTTTATTTTAGGATCTTCACTAGTTTTTATTTTAGGATCTTCATATCATATGAGTTTGAAATCTAATTGTTTTTGCAATTTTAATTCTACTTTCCCATCGAGTTTAACCAAAAATTTGCATACATTATTATGTGAAATATTCCATCTTTTAAGAAATAAGGTAAACAAAGAATTTATGCATTGTAGTACTCTGAGAAACAAAATAACATTAGGACATAAATTAGCCATATCACTTAAAACTATATTTAAGTTATGATAATTACATGGTGACATGAACGTGGGTAACTTGTCCCAAATCCTTATACAATCTTAATACCTTTTTTTAGGATCATTTTAAAAATCAAGTAAGAAAACTCTAATTTCCAACATGACCTCCTAAACAACCCATCCTTTATGAACCCTTACAAAGAATTAAACATTGTTTAATGCTAAATCTAAGACAACTAATTCAATTTTTAGTTTAGATTAAACTAAGTTTGAACATACCAAGCCTTCACTTGATAAATTCACCTAAGTTCTTTTAAGAACAAAAAAAGAGAATTCAACCTCTCAAAATTAGAGCTATATTGATGAATAATGATCCAGAAGTACATAATTTGGAGGCCTTTATACAAGCTTTACATGACTTGAAGCTAATGGCTAACAATGCTAATCTTGTTAATGAAAATAGAAGAAACTAAATAGGAATCAAATACTATATGAATTCAACTACAAAGAGAATAAACTTCCTAGACTATAATTAATGTTCCTAATCAAGAAAACAATTGAAATCACAAATTAAATAGGAGATACAATTTGTCCAATAAGAAAATAAAAAGGGAAGACAAGTTAACTTATGACAACTAAGCAAATATTTAACAAATCTTTGACTTTCTTCGTTCTTGGCTACATCCTTCATGGTGTCGTCTAAGGTTTATGGACACCACCTTGGTTGCTTGGAATCCTCTTAGTAGTTTCTTAGAATCTTTTCAAATCTTCATGAAATTTTCTAGAATTTTTTAGATCATTTAGTGAAAATTACTCCATTTAAATTCTTCATCTTGAAGTCCGAATATGAAATCAAAGTTCATAAATGATGATTTTTTTCCCTTATGTGGAAGATCCTCTAAATGCTTGAATCACATGTGTGCTTGATTACTCCATTCCAACTTAAGTTGTTCCCTTATGAACATTCTAAAAGCTGTTTTGAACTTCTTTAAGTGTGTCCTTATCATTAGTCTTTTGTATTTGATTAGTTCATCTTGTTTGATGCTTCTTTGGTTCTCATCATTCCCTCCTTCCTCATGAAGATTTGTCTTCGAATCATGAATCTTGTTAAAATCAAAAGAAGATAAATTGGCAACATTAAAGTAGCACTAACACCATTATCACCAAGCAATTCTATGTATAAGCATTATCATTAATCCTCTCTAAGACTTGAAAAGAACCATCACCCCTAGGATTTAACTCAAACTTTCTCAAACTAGGAAACCTTTTTTTTCTAAGATGCGCCCAAATCAAATCACCAGGGTTAAAGATTAATCTTACACGTCCCCTATTGACTATTTAGGCTATTTTTTCATTCTTTTTTTCTATGTTCATATGCACATTTTCATACCAAGGTTTAACAAAATTAGCTTTCTTTTTGCCATCTAAATCCACATGCATATGCAAAGGCAATAGAGACAAATCTAATGGACTTAAAGGAACAAAACCATAAACAATCTCAAAACAATAATAATGAGTAGATGAATGCACACTAAGATTTTATACAAATTTTATTTTTCCACAACTTCAAATTCTTTTTAATCAAAGTTCATAATAATTATCTTAAAATTCTATTTATTATCTTAGTTTATCCATCAGTTTGTGGGGACATGTAGTAGAAAATAATAATTTAGTCCCCAATTCACCTTATACATTTTTTCAAAAAAAGCAAAGAAATTTAGTATCCCTATCACTAACAATATTTTTAGGCATACCATATAAACACATAATCTCCTTAAAGAATAAATTTGTAATGGTAATGGCATCATCAGTTTTATGATATGCAATAAAATGGGTCATCTTAGGAAAATGATCCACAACGATAAAGATAGAATCATTACCTCATTTGGACCTTGGCAAACTGAAAAAAAAAATCCATGGAAATACCAATCCAAGGCATGCTAGGAATAGGTAGTGCAATGTATAATCCATGAGGTTTAGACTTAGACTTAGCTTGCTTATATGCAATACACTTATCACAAATTCTTTACACAACAATTCTTATATTAGGCTAATAAAAGTGTTCATGTAAAACATATAAAGTCTTTTGTACATCAAAGTGTCTCATTAAATCTCCTTGATGTGTTTCTTTTAATCAAGAGTTCACGAATACTATAACTAGGCACACACAAACAATTATTCTTAAACAAAAACCTATTATGCCTAAAGTGTTTCTCCTATGCAACTTTCTCATATGCATGATAAAATTTGCTAAAATTATGGTTATTCGTACAGTTCTTTGATGTGCTTAAATCCTAAAATCTTAACATCAAAAGTAAAAGGAAGCACACACTTCTTCGATAATGCATCGACAATAATATTTTTCTTACCTTGTTTATACCTTATAACATATGGAAAGAATTATATGAACTCACTCCACTTAACATGACTCTTGTTAACTTTTATTGTCCCTTCAAATATTTCAAAGCTCATGGTCGGTGTGAATCATACACTTCTTAGACCATAGGTAGTGTTGCCATAATTATAAAGCTCTAAGCAAGGTGTACATCTTTTTGTCATAGGTAGAATACTTTAAGGCAACTCCATTTAATTTCTTACTAAAGTAAGCAATTGACCTTCCTTCTTGCATAAGAATAGCTCCAATGACCAAGCCTAAAACATCACATTCAAATTCAAAAGTATTAGCAATGTTAGATAAAGAAAGTAAAGATGCATAAATTAACTTATCCTTAAGCAAATTAAAATCTTTTAATTGTGCATCGCCCTATTTAAAATCAACACTCTTCTTGATCACTTTGGTTAATAGTGTGTTTATGATGATAAAATCATGAACAAATTACTTGTAGAAGCTGGTCAAGTCATGGAAGGATAGTACATCTCTAACAAATTTTGGTGTTGGTCATTCCTTAATTACTTTAATTTTCTCTTCATTTGCTTTAATTCCTTGCGTACTCACCACAAATCCTAAGAAAATAAACTTATTTGCTAAAGAGAACACTTTTTAAGGTTAGCAAATAGTTTTTCTTTCCATAAAACATAAAAAATCAAACAAACATGTTTAGGATTCTCTTTCAATAATTTGTTATAAATAAGACTATCATCAAAATAAATAAGCACAAACTCACCTAAGTATACACGTAAAACATGATTCATTAATCTCATCAAAGTACTAGATGCATTAGTTAACCGAAAAGGCATAACTAACCATTCTTATAAACCATATTTTGTTTTGAAAGTAGTTTTCTATTTATTCTCTTTCCTCGTCCTAATTTGATAGTATCCACTCTTAAGATCAATTTTAGAAAATAATACATACTTTATGTAATTCATTTAACACATCATTTAATCTAGGAATAGGATAGTGATACTTTATAGTGATTTTATTAATAACAAGACAATCAACACATCCTCCAAGATCCATCCTTCTTAGGTCCTAACAAAATTTGCAAGACCCAAAGACTCATGCTCTCTTAAATTAGCCCATTCTCTATGAACTACCTTCTTCTCCCATGCTAAATAGGCCTCGGCTTTACTCCTACCATGGAATGTAGGAATTATCATCTTGATGCTTCCAAGATTGTTATTATTAGCCCTTGGCACCAAGAAAGAGGGTTAAATTGGTGTATAAAAATTAAAACAAGAAGGGAAAAAGAAAAATGGAGTAGAAAGGTGACAAACAATTTATAGTGATTCGAGTATAATCGACCCTACGTCCACTCCCCAATTCTTTGAAATTGGGTGTTCCACTAACTTCAAATGGTGTTTTACAAGCTTACACCTAACTTACACTCTTTGTGTTTTCAAAGGCTTACACAATAACCTTTACAATATGTGTTTTATGGCTCACACTATAACCTTTACAATGTGGTGTTTAATCACACCCAACACTTTCAATCTCACAACAAATAGAAGAAAATAAGTAGCAAAGGATTGAGAGCTTTTTACACTTATAATAAATTTCTTCACTTTTATATTTATTACTGTTTGGCTATGTATTTATACCCAACACCCACCAAAGAGACGTTAGACTCCATAGCTCATCAAATCCTTAAGACATGCTAGGCAGATTTTGCATTAATTACATGTCAGGCTGAAGTCACTGTCGCTATTGCTCATTCGCGGTCGCGAATTCCAAACTTCCATACAGGGGCTAAAAGTTGCAGTGAAAAATCTTGTTTGTGTCTAATGGCTAGTCCACGTGTCAAATTTTTATTAGTTCTCTAGGAAAATATAGAGTTTCTTCTGCTAACAAAAGTAGCGGTCGCAAATATCCTCATACAGGCTGCGACTGAGGACGCGAATTCGTCTATCAAAAATTGTATCTTCCACTTCACAAATCGCGGTCGCTACCAACAAGTTGCCTTCTCTATTTTTGCCTTCCAACGGACACCTGGGACATTTGTCAAGCTTTGGTTGTGGACTTGATTCCCTCTTGAGGCTCTTTGAAAGTCGCGATCGCCATTTTGACTCACTTTTGGACTTCTTCTTTTAGATGAGTCGCAGCCGAGAATGGCTATACGATTTTGCCTGTTTGATTTCTAGCAAGTCTTTACATGGATCGCGATCACGAATCTGAGATTGTGGTCATAATTTAGAAGTCAACTTGGAGTTTAAGAGCTCTATCCAACTCTACTTGAAAATCCTATTAATTTTTGTGAAACAACACTTAAATAAACCATTAATAATGATCAATCTCCTTTTTCAAGATCAAAAGAGTTCCTATACTTAGGATTAACCCTCCTAGTCCAACAATCTCTCCATTTTTTATTTTGATAACTTAGATTGATCCAAAGTGAAAAATAGATGCAGAAATGTGAAGTTAAATATACTATTGAATCAATGAACACTTAAGATAAAATTCTAAGTACGATATTCAATTAATTTAAAAGAAATGTCTTTTTTTAAAAAAAAAATTCTAAGTGTGATAGTATGAAGCTCCCCCGCAACTTATGCTATGGTTGCAAGTTATTTTTACTTCCTCTTAGACTTAGATTTTTCTTAGTGTCTATCTCTCCCCTTTTGGCAAGATCAAAAAAAGGGTGATAGAGAGGAATGTAAACAAGCATAAGTATGCATTATGAGCAATCATGAGAAAGCAAATCATAAAGAAGAATGTATCAATCACATAAAACAAGTATTTATAAGAAAAACACAACTTTATTTATTGATAATTGTAGGATCACACATAGTTTTAAAATAAAAAACAAACTAAACAAATAACTAGAAAATAAGAAAAAAAGATTCCTAAATTAGAAGAATGGAGAATCATCATCATCCCCAAAAGTTTCTGCCTCTTGCTCTTATATGGCTCCCTCAACTTCATCCCCATCCTCAACATCTTTATTGCCATTTTTATATTGAGTGTCATCAAACTCAATGCAGTCCGAAAGGTGGCAAAGAGGAACTCCTAGTTTCTTTTAAAGATCCATCATATCACTGTGAAGGTGGGAAAGGAAGAGGAACCCTCTCTTCATCATCCTCATCAGTTTGTCCAACTTGTTATTGATGGTGGTAAGAGACAATTTGGACTTTGGTTTGGGAGAAGGATGAGGGACAACGATTGTGCCTTCTTCTATGTGGAGCCTCTTCCTCTTAGAGGCTTGAGAACTCTCAATCTGTTTTGCCCCGAAAGCACCCAAGGTATAAGCATAAGTATCCGGGTATATGGCTTTGGTGTAGATCAAGTAGGTGATGTCTATAAAGTTTTGGGATGGAAGGAAATTTTTGGTGAGGAATTTTTCTTTTTCCTCATCAAGTGCTTCAACAAATCTATAGATGGCAATAATGTGGGAGGGCAAGAGAAATTGGCTTTTTGGCTTTGTACTCATATGAATCAATTGATCCTTAAGGTATCGATTGGATCGATTTGTTTTTGACAAGGCAGAACAAAAATGATAAATCTTTTTGGGATACCTTCTCATTGCCATCACCTCTTGCATTGATTGAGAAGGTGATGATGCGATGAAGGATCCAAAGGGGTAAAGACTTTATGTGTTTGGCTAATAAGGACCGAGAATCGTGTTTGGTTTCGATAGAAATCTCCAACCAAATTCAGAGCAGATGACGTCAAGTGCGAAGATGATGAAAGGAATGTGTTCTCTAACTTGCAAGTTAAAAAGGGAGGAAATTTGGTCAAAGGTTATATAAAAAGAGTCACCAAATACCTGAAATACTAACCCATATTGACCAGCAGGAGATTCAACTTTTCTGCTCAATTGGATGGTGCACATGAATTCTCGCACCACCTCCTCATAGTCGAGTTCATCTCGAAAGATGAACTCGTTCCATTCGAGATTTGATAGGAATGCTCGCACTTTGTCGTGGATGCCGAGTGTCTCTAAGAGAAAGGATAAAGGAATTTTGTTTAGTAGAATGATTTTACAGGAGTTGGCTTTATACCTTTCCTTCTCCTCTTTGGTTAAACCTTTCATTTGTTGGAAGGCAGGGGGTCCAGAAAGTTGAGCAACTATTTTGCTTTTGTCTGCTCTAAAAATTTTCTTGGGGGCCATTGCAAGTAAGAGGGAAAAAAATTGGAAGAAGATTCATGCTTAAAGAGTTTGAGTGTTTGAGAATTGAGATGAAGTGATGAAAATCACTGTTTGAGGAGTTTATATAGCCTTTGAAGAGGCATATCAACGGCTAGAAAAAGAGTTATGAAGGGTTGGAAATGGTTGGCCATCAAATATCATAAATGTCAAGCAGTTTCCCAAATTCTCATTCGCGATTTCTGAAGTTACGACCACGAATTCTAGAAAATATGAGTAACGGACACATTTTCCTCGGGAATATTCACTCCAACAGTCAAAAATTTGAAAATCTAATAAAATTAGCGATGGAGAGGAAATTTCGCGACCGCGAATTAATGTTTGTTAGCCGGGTGATTTGGCCTTGTAATTTGTGCCCGTAAAGATAAGATAGCGACTGCAAATTACGAGTATCTAATAAAAAGTTCAATTTTTGAAATAGTGTGATCCATTTTACTGTGTGGATGCTTAATTTGTGCAAATATGTCATAGAAAACTACAATTGCCATTCAAAATTAAGACATCTTTATAAACCTATCTTAAAGATAATAAATATTTATTCAAATATAACACATTAACACATATTAATCAACATACATAGCAATTATTCCTAAGATAAAGATTTTCACTTTAGGGAATTGCCATCTAATGTTCTCAATTCTCTCTTAATGAAGTTCAGTCTTTCATCATTGAGAGGTTTAATGAAAATATCCACAAGTTAATGATTTATGTCAATAAATTCCAACACAACATCACATTTTTGGACATGATCTCTAAGAAAGTGATGTCTAATATCTATGTGCTTACTCCTAAAGTGTTGGATGTGATTTTTAGAGAGATTAATAGAACTTGTGTTATCGCATTTAATAGGAATGTGATCAATCACTTTGCCAAAATCCTTCAATTATTGTTTCATCTAAAGAACTTGGATGCAACAACAACCCGCAGCCACATACTCGGCTTTCGCGGTGGATAAGGCAACTGTTACATGCTTTTTATTAAACCAAGAAACTAGACATTCACCTATAAATTGGCAAGTTTCGAAAGTGTTTTTCCTATCTAACAAGCTACCTGCATAATCCGAATACCCTACAAGGCTAAAAGATGACTCCCTAGGATACCATAACCCTAAGTGATTTGTGCCATGCAAGTATTTAAAAATCCTTTTGACAACATTCAAATGAGACTCTCTAGGAGAGGATTGGAACTTAGCATACATACAAACACTAAACATGATATCTGGCCTAGAAGCAGTAAGATAAAGCAGAGATCCAATCATACCTCGATATCTCCTTTCATCAACTGTTTTGCCTGATTCATCCTTATCTAGCTTGATGGTACCACTCATTAGAGTTTTTGCTACCTTATAACCTTTCATGCCAAATTTATTGAGTATCTCCCTTGTGTATTTGGCTTGGTTGATGAAGATCCCTTCCTTAGATTGCTTGATTTGTAGACCGAGAAAGAACTTGAGCTCTCCCATCATGCTCATTTCAAATTCTCTAGTCATAGGCCTAGCAAAATCCTTACAAAGAGACTTATTAGTAGCACCAAAGATAATATCATCAACATAGATTTGGACAATTAAAGTGTCATGCTTGTGCTTTTTAATAAATAGTGTAGTGCCAACCTTTCCTTTTTCAAAATCATTTTGCAAAAGAAACAAACTAAGTCTTTCATGCCAAGCTCTTGAAGTTTGTTTCAATCCATATAAGGCTTTGTTCAATTTGAAAATATGGTTAGGAAAACAATGTGACTCAAAGTCGGGAGCTTGTTCAACATAAACTTCCTCCTCAATAATCCCATTTAAAAAAACACTTTTCACATCCATTTGAAAAAGTTTAAAGTCCATGTGACAAGCAAATGCTAAAAGAATCCTAATGGCCTTTAATCTTGCTATGGGGGCAGAGGTTTCATCATAGTCCATGTCTTCCTCTTGGTTGTATCCCTTAGCAACCAATCTAGTGATGACACCTTGCTCATCCAACTTGTTCCTAAACACCCACTTACAACCTATGATTGGGTGTTCTTTAGGCCTAGGGACAAGTTCTTATACCTTGTTTCTCTCAAATTGGTTAAGTTCTTCTTGCATAGCAAGTACCCAACTTTTATCATTAAGAGCCTCATCAACTGATTTTGGTTCAAGTTGATAAACAAATGCAAGATTATTATCTAAATGATGAAGTTGAGATCTAGTACTTACACCCTTAGATGTATCACCAATGATCAAGTCTTTGGGATGATACTTGGAGAATTTCCAATTTTTGGACAGATCTTGTCTTGGCTCTCCTTGTTGTTGATGTTATTGGTCTTCATCCACTTTTGATGAATCACCTTCTTCTTTTCTTGTAGAATTTTCCAAGTCTAACTGTTCAAATTCAGCTACAAGATCATTAACAAAAATACCTTTCCCAAGATCAAGCTCACTAGATTCATCAAATACAACATTCAGAGACTCTTCAACTACCATTTTACTCTTGTTAAAGACCCTATATGCTTTGCTAGTTATGGAATATCCCAAGAAGATACCTTCGTTGGTTTTTTAAGCAAAATTTTCAAGATTATCCTTTATGTTCAAAATGTAGCACTTACATCCAAATACTCTAAGGTAATATATCTTGGGTTTTCTACCATTCCATAGCTCATAAGATGTTTTTTTGAGAATGGGTCTTTTAAAAACTCTATTTGCAATATAACATGAGGTATTAATGGCTTCGGCCCAAAGGTAATTAGGTAATGAATACTCATTGGGCATTATTCTAGCCATTTCTACCAATGTTCTATTTTTTCTCTCTACAACACCATTTTGTTGTAGTGTTCTAGGAGTTGAAAATTTATGAAAAACTTTATTCTCTAAACAATAATTTTCAAAAGATTTATTTTGAAATTCCTTTCCATGGCCACTTCTAATAGAAGAGATGAAGTAACCCTTTCATTTTGAACCCTTTTTGCAAAACTTTTGAAAGCATCAAATGAATCATTCTTATGAGTTAGGACGGATACCTATGTAAACCTAGAGTAGTCATCTACTAGGACTAGTGCATAGTATTTTTCACCTAGGTTAGCACTTCTAGTGGGTCCTATCAAGTCCATATGGATAAGTTAAAGAGGTCTAGTTAAACTTACAACATTTTTTGC
>CATIWR010707331.1:0-14971 GCA_949677035.1 Omphalea diandra | reverse complement strand
ATTCATCTAAAATACAGAGAGAGTCATCTCCCTCCTCTCCTAAAAAAAATTAAAAAAAACATATTTTTTCTATTCACATATATATATATATATATATATATATATATATATATATATATATATATATATATATATATATATATAATATTAAGTTTTGACACAAATATATTCGCATCTCTTGCAACATGGGTTTCATAAAAATTTTTAATGAATTTAGGTAATATATTGATCTTTAAATTAAATAGTGAATACAATTTTAAAGTATAAAAATAACATTTATACATTATAATATTAATTAATGAAAAATTCATATATCATCATTGAAATTTTGCCATTTTTCATTCTTACTAACTTTTATTGTTGCTCATTAAAATAAATAAATCAAAACATATTATAAATAAATACTTTGATTTTTTAAAAATTTTAAGATTAATTATCTTCAAATTCAAAATAACAAGAAAAAAAAATCAAGTTACTATAAATTAATTTTATTTAAATAAAAAAAATTCAAGTCCAATCGATGTTTTGTATCTCTGCTACCATTCTTTATCTTTAACTTTGTTATTCATTTTTATTTTTTAAAGCTTTTTGTCTCATTAGACAAATGACAACCTCCAAGTTTCTTTGTTTTCACATTTATAATAATCACATGTTGAGATATGCATCAGAACATTAATATGTATCAACTTCAATGATATATCTAAGAATTTTTATTAATGAAGATAAATTATACACATATAAAATAAATAGACATATATATGTGTGTGTGTGTATGTGTGTGTGTGTGTGTGTGTGTGTGTGTGTGTGTGTGTGTATATAATTCAAAGATATATGAATAAATAGAAATATTGTTGGATTTTTAGGTTGGGCACCCATGATATGACTCAACCCATATCCACTTCTTATTATTATAAGTTAATAATAATCAATTAAGGATATGGATAATAAGAGAGATAAAGTTATATTCAAATATGAAGATAATTCTCTAAATAGATATAGATAACTCAATATTGTTATATGTAGTTAATTATTCTATCATCCTTCCAACTTTATGTTCAATTCTCTGAATAGAGAAAATACTCTCCTTAAAAAAATAGAAAAATCTAAAACTCTCTATCTCAAGTTCTCCTATGTGGATTGCATGAGAGGTAAGTTATCTAAGTTGTGACAGCTAATTTCAATTCATTATTAGAGTTAATGTTATTGAAATTTGACTTTGTATGTTTTTGTTTTTGGGCATGACTCATGAATTTCTTAATGATATCCATGAGTGTAATAAAAAATCTAACAATGATATCAAAGCCCTAGGTTGGAAACATGTCATATTTTTTATGAAATTCTATGTGATTTTTCTCATTCATCCTCCATAAATCGTTCTATGTTATTAGAAAAATGTTCTTGAGATTAGAAAATAATGTTTATATGCATAATTTTTGTTTTGGTTAATATTAATTTTTTTAAATATGTTAACATTCCAACTTTAGAGAAATATTGCTTTTGTTTCGCTTGATATCTCATTATGAAATTGTGTTCCTTTTATAGTAGAGTTTTTAAGCTTTAAAATGATACATAAATTGCAAGATTTGGTTAAGTATTGAATGAGCTATGGCCTTCCAAAGTTGGATCATCGAAATCAAAAGTCTATTTTCGATAATAGAACATGATTTTAGGTGAATTTTGGGACAATATAACCTTCCATATATGACATGATTTTGTGTGTTATTGTGCTCTAATCAAAGCCTGATATGTGGTTTTTAATTCATGTATTATTTGCATGATTTCAATTAGTATAATATGAGATATATCGAATCAAAGTTGGCAACCCAAATTTGTTTTTCTAGAAATCTATGTGATTTTTTTTTTTAAAAAGAAGATGAACTTATTTATGAATTTGTCACTCCTTTGATTCACCAAGTTACGAACATTTTTAGACTAATATAACGTGTTAGGAGACCTCATAAGACCCCCCACCTGACCAAGCCCAAATGGCAAACAACACTGGGAAGGCAGCACGTGGCCTGCACATGTCACCTGCGTGAGTGGACTTAGTCCACATGCTGCCAATGATCTAAATTTCATATCAACCCCTAAAAAATTTTTGTTTAGGTCTTTCATTTTAAGAAAAGTTTTGTTTAGCACTTGTACTTTCAAAATCACTGATTTTGAGTATTTTTTCAGATTTTTCCCCAAAAAATTTCAATAGAGGTCCTCATATGTCGGGATAAGTTTTGTTTAGTACTAAAACTTCTAAATTTTCCACATTTAATGTCTTTAACATTTCTTTCATAAAATACCTTAATAGAATTAATTAGTTTAATTATATTACATTATAATTAATGAGTTTGATTATATAAATCATAATTATTAGTTTAATTATATTATTTATAATTAATAAATATAATAATTGTTAGACTAGGTTGGTCAAATCTAAGTCAAAGGTCTCTTTTGATCATGACAATGAAGATTGATAGGTATTGACATCTTGTTTAAGTGTTATTTTTGTAGTTTTTAAGATAAGTTTGTATTGAAAGTCGAATAAAAGTCTAAATCTCTAACATTGAGTAAAACATCCAAATTCGCGACCAAGAACCTTTAAATCACGACCGCGACCTTGCAACAATCACAATCGCGATCCAACCAATGTAGATATGATTGACATACAGTGTGATTTACTGTGACGTTCACATTCCTAGTCGCAACCGCGACTTTTGTAACTATATAGAGGGAACTAAGTCCATAACTATAACTTGCTAAGTGTCCAAGATAATCATTGAGATATCAAAATTCACAAGGCCAAAAAACCTATTGAGATTGTGACCTATGGAAGTAATTTTTCCTCATCAAATAGAAGGATTCACGGTCACTATTGCATCCAAAAAGAACCTTAATACCGCAACCTTTGATTATTTGGATAAATGAAACGACTATTTTTCTTAATAAACCAATAGCATCATAACACATGGACTAGCTATTAGACACAAAACAAAGTCCTCCACCATGATTTTAGTCTTTCTAGTGCAAATTAGAAATTCACAACCACGAAATGCCAGTCACGACTGTGAAATTAGTCTGACAGGCATTTAATACAAAATCTGCCTAATTTACCTTAGAGATTTAGGTATAGTTTGTTTGTAACATCTCTTTGGTGGTTATTGCCTATAAATACTCTACTAAACAAACATGAATGCAAGAGAATATCATTGATTGTAACCAAACTCTAGCAATTTTTACCTTTCAACTTCTTATTCTTTATATGTGAGTTAATATTATTGGGTGTAAGCATTAAAGACCATTGTAATTGGGTTTGAGAATTAGTCTAGCTGTCAAAACTCTTGTATTAGGTTAAGTGTGAGCCTTTGTGAAAAACACTTGAGTGAGGTTTTTGTGTGAGCCTTTAAACACAAGTTGTAAGGTTTTGTGTAAGCCATTAAAACACATTGTACAAGTTTGGTGTGAGCTTGGAAACACCACTTTGAGTTAGTAGGACACCCAATTATGAAGAAATGAGGAGTGGACATAGGGTTCATTAACACCCAAACCACTATAAAATATCATGTGTTCATTTCTTGTTCTTCTCTTTTAATCTCCCAAACACTTTATCTTTTCTCTAAATTTTTTAAATTCTCACCAATTTAACCCTCCTTCTTATTGCTCAAGGGCCAATAAGTGGTACAAACCAAGTCTCAATTGAAACCTTAATTGTGCGAGAAAAGATCAATGGCATAAGAAGGAATCCACGCCTATCTTAAGCCATACTTTGATGGATCCGACTATATGCATTGGAAGTATAGGATGGAAATATACTTAGACAACGATGTGTTAGATCTTTAGGATATTGTGGCAAAAGAATGGACGCCTCTTATTAAGGTGGTTAATGGAAGTGAAGAGTTAATCCTAAGGGAAGAATAGAAGCCTCCTACTAAGGTGGTTAATGGAAGTGAAGAGTTAATCTAAGGGGAAGAATGGGTGGAAGCTCATAGAAGATCAAATGGAAGAAATAAAAGGGCAATGACAATACTTCTTAGTTTTTTGTCAAGGGAAAAGATAGGAAGAGTTCAACATTATCTCATAGCCCATGGAATTTAGAAAGCTCTAGAGAATTACGCTGAAGGCACAACCTTGGTGAAATCTAATAGATTAGAGATGTATGTGGTAGAATGAGAGTTGTTCATGATGAATGACAACGAAAGCATCATAGATATGACAAATAGACTCCTATCAATCATCACATACATGAAGAAATTAGGAAGGATACTCACCAATCATGAGGTAAACTCTAAAATACTTAAATCTTTACCTCTTGAGAAATTTGGTACCGGGGTATGCAACATACAAGAGTCAAATCTAGAAATTGAAAAGGTACAAATAGATGTCCTCATATGTAAACTTCTCACTCATGAGACAGCCTTGAAAATTGATGAGGAGATGAAAAAGATGAGATGTCAAAAGGATAAGAATGATAAAACAGAGAAGAAGACTTTAGCTTTCAAATCTTCATCCAAAGATAAAGAAGCAGAGGCTATTTCAAGTAATGATGATAGTGAAAAAGAAGAGGAGGAGTTAGCCATGCTTTCTAAAAGAACTAAAGAGCTGATAAGAAGAACAAAAGATAGAAGGAACTTCAAGAAAGCATATCCCAACCTTAAAGAAAGAATGAGTGAGGTAACATGCTATGAGTGTGGCAAGCAAGGCCACATTAAGTATGATTGTCCCAAGCTAAAAAAGAAGAAGAAAAGGGATAAAGAAAAGAAAAAAAGCTTCATAGCTACATCGGATGACAACTTAAATTAGGAGGAGAAAGATAAGGAAGTGGCAAATCTATGCTTCATGGCACATGATGACTCTTCAAATGTGGTAATCTTTTACCCCATTCTTATAAAAACTATGATGCATTAGATGATGTGGATGATGAGCTTTTGGAAGCTCTTACCTTGAGATGTGACAAATACAAGTCACAAATGAAAACTTACAAGAAAAAATGTTCAAAACTAGAGGATAAATTTAAATTCTTAAATGATATTGTAAGTGAGTTGAGGACTTCTAATGAAAAACTCAAAAATTCTTTAGAGAGTCTTTTTAAGTTTCCATCCTCTTTTAACTCATTAAGAAAGGAAAATGATTCTTTAAAGGGTGAAGTTATAGAACTTAAAAACTCTATTTCTAAATTTCATAAGGTGAAGGAAGCTTTAGATACATTAATTGTATCTCAAAGACTCCCATTAGTTAGACATGGTCTTGGCTTCAATGGAGCCTCTTCATCATCTAATCCCCCTCTCACTACTTTCATTAGAGCTTTAACACCTTAAACATTTAGTATTAAGGTAGTTGGGAGGAAGAGTGCTTATAACACTAAGCCACCAATGTCCAAAGGCAAAGGGAAGGCACATCCAAGCTCAAAGGCTATGCCAAAAAAGGCTATCCATGCATACATCTACACCATGAAACATGCTCACCCCAACACACCTAAAAAGTTCTCTTCTACTCCTAACCATTCATGCACGTGATCCACACTCCATCATCATAAGTAACCATACTTATATCAAAATTATGTATAGGAGGAAGACTCACAAGTTTAAACTCTAATTTCATTCTTACATAAAGTTTGGTCATATAAATATCTATTATTATATTAGGAAGGCTCACCTCAAATTAGAGGACTTTTTTAGGCCTAACCCCCAAGGACCCAAGTATGCTTCGGTACCTAAACAAAAGTGATTTGTTTATGTTGTGTAGGATTGTATGGCAGCCACCAATTAAGTCAATGATTGACATGTGGATAGTGGATGCTTAAAGCATATGATGGGCAACAAGAAGCTATTCATAGCCATAAAAGAGAAATAAGGTGGCAATGTCACTTTTAGGAACAATGCCAATGGTAAAGTAATTGACCTTGGAATAACTGGTAAGAATGGTTGTTCACTTATTGATGATGTTCTTCTTATAGATGGTTTACAACATAATTTGCTCGGTGCAAGTCAATTATATGATAAAGGTAACAAAGTCACCTTTGACCCTAGAGAATGCCGAGTTACCACTTTGGTGGATAAAAAGGTGGTCTTCAAAGGTGAAAGGAAGGGCAACACTTAATTAACTTAGACAATTTAGCTAACCAATCTTTCAAGTGTCTTGTGTTACTTAGCAAAGAAGCTTAGCTTTGCCATAAAAGACTTGGTCATGCTAGTATGGAACTGCTGCAAAGCCTATCAAAAGGAAAGCTAATGGAAGGTCTTCCCAAGCTAAAATTCACAAAGGACAAGACATATAGACCATGTCGAATGGGAAAGCAACATCTATCTTTATTCAAGGCAAAAAAATATTGTAAGTACATCTAGACCTCTTCATCTTATCCATATGGACTTGATTTGACCTACTAAGGGTGTTAGTTCAGGTGGAAAATATTATGCACTTATCCTAATTGATGATTACTCTAGGTTTACTTGGGTATCCTTTTTAGCTCATAAGCGTGACACTTTCGATGCTTTTAAAAGTTTTGCAAAAAGAGTTTAAAATGAAAAGGAATACTTCATTCCTTCTATAAGGAGTGACCATGGAAAAAAATTTCAAAATGAATTTTTGAATTTTATTATCTAGAGAATAAGGTTTCTCATAATTTTTCAACTCCTAGAACACCACAATAAAACGGTATAGTAAAGAAGTGTTGGACTAGGTTGGTCAAACCTAAGTTAAAGCCTCTTTCGATATTCATAATAAAGATTGATTAGTACTAATACTTTGTTTAAGTGTTGTTTTTGCAGAATACAAGTTAGGTTCTCATTAAAAGTTATATGGTAGTCTAAATCTCTAACTTTGAGTAAGACATCCAAATTCATGGTCAGGACCCTACAATTCGCGACCGTGACCCTGTATTAAGGATGGATGAAGTTAAGACAAAATAATTCACGGAGGAAATCACAACTGTGATCTAGCTTAAGGAAACTTGATTTCCACATAGAGGAATTCATGGTGATGTTCGCGTCTTATGTCGCAACAACGAATTTCATAGTTGAAAGGAAGGAACCAAGTTTGCAACCACATCACACCAAGTGTCCAAAGCAACCATTGGAATATCACGAAGGTGAAGCACCTGTCGTGACTACAACCAAAAAAAGTGTTTTCTCATCATCAAACAGAGGAATTCGCGATCTCAGTTGCCTCCAAGAAGGATATCAATCGCGACCACGATTTTTAGTTAAATAGAAGAACACAATGACTATATTTCTTGGAGCGCCAATGACATATTGAACTGTGGACTAGTTGTTAGACACAAAATGGGGTTCTCTGCCACGATTTCAGGCTTTTCAGTATAAATTGGGAAATCATGACCACGAAATGGCAATCACGATCGCGATTTCAGTTTGACAGGCATTTAATGCAAAATCTACCTAACTTACCTTAAAGATTTAGGCATAGTTTGTTAGTAATGCCTCTTTGCTAGATGTTTTGGGTAACATTTTGTGTGAGCCTAGAAACACAAAGTGTAAGGGTTATGTGTGAGCCATACAACACATTGTACGAGTTTGGTGTGAGCTTAAAAATACCATTTTGAGTTGAACAAAATTTCCAATTATGAAAAATTAAGGAGTGGACATATGGTTTGTTAACACCTCAACCACTATAAATATCTTATCTTTATTATTTATACTTCTTCTCAATTCTCTAAACACCTAACCTTCCCTCTAAATTTTTTAATCTCTCATCAATTCAACCTCTCTTTTTGGTGCACTAAGGCCATCAAGTGGTATCAGAGCCTCATCTCATTTCAAATGTTAATTGCGTGAGAAAATATCATGGCACAATAAGGAATCCATACCTATCTCATGCCTTATTTTGATGGATCTGACTATACTCATTGGAAGTATAGGATGAAAATTTACTTAGATAGCGGTGTGGTGGATCTTTAGGACATTGTAGTTAAAGAGTGGAAGCCACCTAGTATTGTGGTGGATGGAAATGAAGAATTGATCCCAAGAGGGGAGTGGGTCAAAGCTTATAGGAGATCCAATGGAAGGAACAATAGAGCTATGGAAATCATTCTAAGTTCTCTCTAAAGAGAAAAAATTAGAAGGGTCCAACATTGCTTCACACCTCATGGGATTTAGAAGGCCTCATAAAACTACCATGAAGGAACTACTTTTATGAAGTGTAGTAGGCTTAAAATGTATGTGACTGAATGGGAACTGTTTATGATGAAGGAGAATAAAAGCATCATAGATATGATGAATAAGCTCCTTGCAATTGTCACAAACATGAAGATGTTCGGAAGAATTCTCATCAATCATGAGGTAAGTTCAAAAATCCTTAAATCTTTACCACTTAAAAAGTTTGATGCCAGGGTTCACAACATCCAAGAGTCAAATTCAAAGATTGAGAAGGTGCCAACCGATGTTCTAATAGGCAAGCTTCTAACTCATGAGCTACCTTTGAAGAAGGATGAATAAATGAAGAAGATGATAGGCCAAAAAGATGAATCAAAAAAACAAAAAAGAAAAATCTTGGCTCTCAAATCTTCATCTAAAGAAAAGAAAGTTGAAGCGGCCTCTAGTGAAGAGGAAAGCGATAAAGAGGAGGAGGAGCTGGCCATACTTTCAAAAAGAACAAAGGAGTTGATAAGGAGCAAAAAAAAAAAAAAAAGAAAGAAGAAGCTTGAAGAAAGCAAGTCCAAACCCCAAGGAAAGATTGGGTGATGTTACATGCTATGAATGTGGTAAATAAGGCCACTTCAAGTATGACTGCCCTAAACTGAATAAGAATAAGAAAAAGGTCAAGGAGAAGAAGAAAAGTTTCAAAGCCACTTGGGATGACAGTTCAAGTGAGAAGGATGAAGAGGAGGAAGTTGTAAACTCATGCTTCATGTCACAAGATGATTCGTCAAATGAGGTAAGTTATTCACCCATTCTTATGAAAAATATGATAAGTTAGATAATGTAAATAATGAGCTTTTAGAATATCTCACCTTGAGATATGACAAATACGAGTCACAAATTAAATCTTACAAGAAAAAATGTTCTAAGCTAGAGGATGGATTTAAATCCTTGAACAATCTTGTAAATGAATTGAGGACTTTAAATGAAGAACTCAAAAAATCTATTGAGAGTCTTTTAAAATCATCTTCATCCCTAAACTCCCTGAGAAAGGAAAATGAATCCTTAAAGGGTGAAGACATTGAGCTTAGAAATTGTATTTCTATGTTTCACAAGGGAAAGAAAACTTTGGATATACTTATTGTATCTCAAAGTCTTCTTTTAGTAAGATAAGGTTTAGGCTTCAATGGAGCCTCCTCATCCATACCATCACCTACAACCTTATTAGAGCCTTAACACCTCAAACATCTAGCATTGAGGTAGTTGGTAGGAAAAATGCTCAAAGAATTAAGCCACCATTGCCCAAAGGCAAAGGTAAGGCACCTTACGACTCAAAGCCTATCCTAAAGAAGGCAAATCATGCAAATATTTACACTAAAAAGCATGCTCACCTAAACACACATAGAAAGTTCACTTCTACACCTATCCATTCATATCCAAGCTCACATTCACATCATGTTGGTATGAAAAAATCCCCCACTCATACCAAAGCCATGTATAAGAGGAATACTCATAAGTCTAAACTACAATGCCATTATTGCATGAAGTTTGGTCACATCAACATTCATTGTTATATTAGGAAGGCACACCTCCAGTTGGAGGATTCTTTTAGGCCTAAACTCTTAGGACCTAAGATGCTTGGGTACCAAAACAAAAATGATTTATTTATGTTGTGTAGGATTGTTTGGCAGCCACCAATGAAGCAAATGATTGGCATGTGGATAGTGGATGCTCAAAGCACATGACGAGTAATAAAAAGTTATTCATAGCCTTAAAAAAGAATGAGGGTAGCAATTTCACATTTGGAAACAGTCCCAATGATAAGGTAATTAACATTGGCACCATCAGTAAGAATGGTTGTTCTCTTATTGATAATGTTTTACTTGTTGATGGATTACAACATAATTTGCTTAGTGTAAGTCAATTATATGATAAGGGTAATAAAGTCACCTTTGACCCTAAAGAATGTCTTAGTGGATAAAAAGGTAGTCTTTAAGGGCGAAAGGAAGGGTAATACTTACCTAATTGACTTAGATAATTTGTCTAACCAATCTTTTAAGTGTCTAGTGTCTCTTAGCAATAAACTTTGGCTTTGGCATAAACGACTTGGACATGCTAGCATGGAGCTCCTACAAAGTTTATCAAAAGGAAATCTAGAGGAAGGTCTTGCCAAGGTAAAGTTCTCTAAAGACAAGACATGTGGACCATGCCAAATAAGAAAGTAATATCAATCTTCTTTCAAAGCAAAGAATGTTATACGTATATCTAAACCTTTTTAACTTATCCATATGGACTTAATAGGACCTACTGGGAGTGCTAGTTTAGGTGAAACATTTTATGCACTTATCCTAGTTGATGACTACTCTAGGTTTACTTGGGTATCCTTTCTAACTCATAAGCATGATACTTTTGATACTTTTAAAAGTTTTGCAAAAAAGTGTTTAAAATGAAAAGGGTTACTTCATTTCTTCTATAAGAAGTGACCATGGAAAAGAATTTCAAAATGAATCTTTTGAATCTTATTGCTTAAAAAATGGGATTTTTCATAACATTTCAACTCCTAGAACACCATAACAAACTGGTGTTATAGAAAGGAAAAATGGAAAACTAGTAGAGATGGCTAGAACTATTTAGAATGAGTATTTGTTACCTATGGGTTGAAGCTATCAATACTTCATATTCTATTATAGATCATGTGTTCAAAAGACCCATTCTTAATAAAACCTCTTATGAGCTTTGGAATGGTAGAAAGCTTAAGTTGTCATACCTAAGAGTATTTGGATGCAAGTGTTATATCTTGAATACGAAGGGTAATCTTGGAAAATTTGATTCAAAAACAAATAAAGGTGTTTTCTTAAGTTATTCCATCACTAGCAAGGCCTATAGAGTTTTTAATAAGAGTTTTGTGGTTGTTGAAGCGTCCATGAACATTGTGTTTTATAAATCTAGTAAACTTGATCTTGAGAAAGGTTCTTTTGTTGATAATTTTGTATGGGACTTTGAAAATTAGAATTGGAGTCAACCACAAGTGAGGTGGATAAAGACCATGATGAAGGTAAGTCATCAAGAGAAGGAGTGGAACCTCAGCATCAACAAATAAAAACCTCAAATCAAGAGCTTCCTAAGGATTAGAGATTCTCCAAACATCACCCAAAAGATCTAATCATTGGTGATACATCCAAGGGTGTAAGTACTAGATCTCAACTCAATTCTTTAGATAATAATCTTACATTTGTTTCTCAATTTGAGCCAAAATCTATTGATGAGGCTTTTGGTGATGAGAGTTGGGTAATTACAATGTAAGAGGAACTCAACCAATTTGAGAGAAATAATGTATGGGAACATGTTCCTAGGCCTAAGGAACACTCTATTATAGGTTGCAAATGGGTGTTTAAGAATAAGTTGTGTTGGAATAGGTTGGTTAAACCTAACTCTTGGACCTCTTTTGATCTTGATAATAGAGATTGATCAATTCTAACACCCTCATTAAGTGTTATTTTGCATATTTTAAGCTGGATTTTCCATTAGAAGTTGGATGGATTTCAAAATCTCCAATAATGCAAAGATCATCCAAATTTATGGTGAGTGTATTATAAATCATGGCCATGAATCAATCACAAGGAAGGATTGGTATGAGTAACAAACACCATTATGAGAGGTTTTAGTATGAGCCTTGAAAATAATTATAAGAGATTTTAGTGTGAGCCTTGAAAACACTTGTGAGAGGTTTTAGTGTGAGCCTTGAAAACACTTGTAAGAGGTTTTAGTGTGAGCCTTGAAAACACTTGTAAGAGGTTTTTGTGTGAGCCTAGAAAACACAAGTTGTAAAATTTTGATGTGTGCTTGGAAACACCTTTTTGAGTTGAATGAAATACCCAATTGTAGAGAATTGAAGAGTGGACGTAGGGTTGGTTAACACCTGAACCACTATAAACTCTTGTGTCTATTATTCTTTTCTTCTACTCAACTTCTTAAATACCTTATCCGTCATTTTATTTTTTAATTGAACACCAATTCAACCCCCTTCTTGGTGCCTAAGGCCAATAAGTGGTGTCAGAGCCAAGTCTGACAAACAAACCTTAATTGGGTGAGCAAAGATCATGGCATAAGAGGGAATCCACTCACACTTTAAGCCCTACTTTAATGGATCAGACTATACTCATTGGAAGGATAGGATGGAGATTTATCTTGATACAAATGTAGTGGATCTTTGTGATGTTATAGTCATAGAATGGAAGCCACCCACCAACGTAATGGATGGAAATAAAGAACTCATTCCAAAAGAAGAATGGTTTGAAGCCCATAGAAGGTCAAATGGCAAGAACAAGAGAGCCATGACAATTCTTCTAAGCTCTCTTTCAAGGGAAGAGATTGGAAGAGTACAACACTGCCAAACAGCTCATGCCATATGGAAGACCCTAGAAAACTATCATGAGGGCACAATACTTGTGAAATCAAGTAGGATGGAAATGTATATGACATAATAGGAGCTCTTCATGATGAAAGACCATCAAAGCATCATCAAAATGACATATAGATTCCTTTCTATTGTCACAAACATGAAGAAATTTAGAAAGACTCTCATCAATTATGAGGTAAATACAAAAATCCTTAAAACTCTCTCATTAGATAAATTTAGTGCAAGAGTATGCAACATTTAAGAGTCTAATCCAAAGATTGGGAAGGTTCCTATGGCTGTTTTAATAGGCAAACTTTTAACTCATGAGTTAGCCTTAAAAAAGGATGAGGAAATGAAGAAATTGAGGGGCCAAGGAGAAAAATCAGAAAAACTTAAAAGAAAAACCTTGGCACTCAAATTTTCAACTAAAGATAAGGAAGTGGAAACTACCTCAAGTGAAGAAGAGAGTGATAAAGAAAAAAAAGAGCTAGCAATGCTCTCAAGAAGGACTAAGGAACTCATTAGAAGAAGAAAAGAAATAAGGAACTTTAAGAAGACAACTCCTAATCCTATAGAGAGATCAAATCAAGTCACTTGTTATGAGTGTGGCAAGCAAGGTCATATCAAATATGATTGTCCCAAGCTAAAGAGGAAGAAGAAAGGGGACAAAGAGAAGACAAAAAGCTTTAAAGCCACTTAGGATGACAGCTCAAGTGATGATGAAGAGATTGCCAATATATGCTTTATGGCTCAAAAAGTCTCTCCTAATGAGGTAGGCATTTCATCTCATTCTCATTCAGATTATGATAACTTAGATGATGTAGATGAAGAGCTTCTAAAAGCTCTCACTATGAAATGTGACAAGTATAAGTCACATATGAAATCTTATAAGAAAAAAAGCTCAAAAGAGGATGATTACAAATCTTTTAATGATCTTGCAATTAAATTGAGGACTTTAAATGAAGAACTCAAAAAATCAATGGAAAATCTTTCCAAATCATCTTCATCATTAGTTATGTTTATGTGTTTATGCATGCTTCTTGTTATACATATAAGCATGATTTACTCTTTGAGCCTTGGCTCTTGAGTCTTGGGAGGTCTTACCCTTATCGTTAGGCATAAGTGGCTTAGTGCTAGGAGCAGCTCTCTTCCTAATGAACTTAATACTTGAAGTTTGAGGTGTTGTTGCTCTAACAAATGTAGTGAGTATAGATGTAGAGGTTAAGGCTTTATTAAATCCTAGACCATGTCTAATTAAGGGAGGCCTTTGTGATGCTATAAGTGTATCTAAATCTTTCTTACCTTTATGAAATTTAGAAATAGAGCTTCTAAGCTCAATGACTTCTCCCTTTAGAGAATCATTCTCTTTCTTCTACTTATCATCACTCATGCACTTGCATGCACTTACATAACCAAAGTACGAAAAGGTCTCCTACTTATATTAAGTTTGTGCATAGGAGAAAGACTCACAAGTTTAAACTCCAATGTCATTATTGCATAAAATATGAGCACATTAATATTCATTGTTATATTAAGAAGGCTCACCTTAAATTAAAGGACCCTTTAACTCCTAACCTCCTAGGACCTAAGTATGCTTGGGTACCTAAGAAAAAGTGATTTTCTTGTATGGTGTAGGAATTTATGGCAGCCATCAATAAGTCAAGCAATTGGCATATGGATAGTGGATGCTCTAAGCATATGATAGGCAATAGGAAGCTATTCATGGTATTAAAAGAGAAAGAAGGTGGAAATGTTACATTTGGTAATAATCCCAAGGTTAAGGTAATTGGCATTAGAACCATTGATAAGAATGGTTGTTTTTTTATTGATAATATTTTATTAGTTAATGGCCTACAACATAATTTCTTGAGTGTAAGTCAATTGTGTGACAAAGGTAACAAAGTCACCTTTGATCTTAGAGAATGCTGAGTAACCACAATAGTAGATGATGAGGTTGTTTTTAAGGGTGAAAGGAAAGGCAATACCTACTCAATTGACTTAGACAATTTGTCTAGCTAATCTTTCAAGTGTCTTATGTCTTTTAGTAATGAGGCTTGGTTATGGCATAAAAAGCTTGGACATGTAAGCATGGATCTACTATAAAGCCTATCAAAAGGAAAGCTAATGGAAGGCCTTTCCAAGCTAAGTTTCACTAAAGATAAGACATGTGGTCCTTGCTAAATGGGAAAGCAACATCAAGCCTCCTACAAAGCTAAAAATGTTGTAAGTTCATTTAGACCCCTTCAACTAATTCATATGGACTTAATAGGACCTACTAGAAGTGTTAGCTTAGGTGAAAAATTTTATGCACTGGTCCTAGTTGATGATTATTCTAGGTTTTCTTGGGTGTCCTTTCTAGCTCATAAGAATGATAGTTTTGATGCTTTCAAAAGCTTTGCAAAAAGAATTCAAAATGAAAAGGGTTACTTCATTTCTTCTATAAGAAGTGACCATGGAAAAGAATTTCAAAATGAGTCTTTTGAAACTTATT
>CATIWR010707226.1:0-11638 GCA_949677035.1 Omphalea diandra | reverse complement strand
ATTTAGCTATTTTTAATTATATTCTCAATCCAAACAAGGTTGGTAAATATATATATATATATATATATATATATATATATATATATATATATATATATATATATAAGGTGTGAAATGTTATGTAATCAAAATATTATTATTATTTTTTTAATTATGGATTCCACTCTAACTCAAAAGAAAAAAAAGGAAACAAATTTACTCTATTATTGTTAGATGAGCTAGTTAAGGTTTTTATGAGATATTAATTATTAATTCTAAAATTTGAATGTAAAAATTTTGAATGTAACAAAATATTGAGAAGTTCTAATCTTTATTAAGTTTTTAATATTAAATTCAATTATGAAAAGTTGAAAGATGAACAAAATATTAAGTGCATAAATAAAGAAGATGAGAAGCTAAATCAAGTTCAAGTGAAGTTTGAAGATGGAAGGAGCATCAAAGATGAACGTTAATCTAAAATATAAAGAGATTTCAAAAGAATTCAAAAGAGTATAATATAAAGTTTGAAAGCCCAAAAAATTTTGTTTTTGAAGAATTAAATGGTGCATAAATTTAAGATATCTAGAAAAAAATTATGAAAAGTTAAGTAAAAGGTACTTATGCAGGATTGGAAGGTATTATGCATATAGTTCAACTTAAAAACAACCTCAACACAAATATTTAAAGATTTTAATAGTATGCCACATATAGACAAAAAATAAAGATGGCAAACTAGTCAAATAAGATGAATTCAAATCATTAATTTTTACCTATTAATTTCATGTTAATTTTTATGGCAAATTCAAATAGAGTCACTATAAATTGTAGGTCAAGTAAGATAATTTTAGATCATAGATCATAGATCAAATCGAGTAATCATATCAAGATGAAAAAAAAAAAAAAAGAAATTTTCAAGTTTCGTGTTATAACACTCTTAATTTTGACTACTAAAATAAAAATATTATTTTAAATTGTAAATAAACTTTAACTATTTAAAATAATTTAAATTTAATTGATTTGCAAGTTTAGATTGAGGTCAAATCAATTCAGGTTAATCCGTGAGTTGGATTTAGTCATTTTAGATCATATTATTTTTGGACGAGTTTGTCTCATGTAAAAAATTACTTTAATAAAAGCTTCTAAATATTATTTTCCAATAAAATAAACAGTTTGCAAATTGAAATTTTCTAAAGAAAGTTATGATCATTTAAAGAAAAAATGCTTATGTAGAAGACAATAGCCACGCCAATGACAACGACAATTGAAACGACACCATACCTTATGGGAGACAATCATGCCTTATGATGAAAGGTTCTTATATCATTCTATCAGTTCTATATTCGACTATTAACTATTACTTTTGATTTGAGATAATTCATAGCAATCATATTTGAATGGAACTTATATAATGATTCTAATATGATTCTTGAAGAAGATAAACAACTCCTAAGTATAAAATTAAGTGTATAGTTTATATTTTAAGCCTTTTTATGCTAAATTGGATTTTGGGAAAGATTTTTTTGAGCATTAATTATATATTTGCTCAATGAAAGCATATTAAATGCATAAACCCTATACTTTTAATAAAAGGTCACTTTGATTCTTCATCTTTAATTTAAATCTATTAAACATTTTAATTTTAATTTTTAACTTATTAAATGCTTAAGTTATCTTGTCAGTTGGTGATATTATTTTATGCTTAAATAAACATGTAAAGCTTAATAATTTACCATAAAAAACTTATTTTTAATTAATAAAATAAATATTATTTTCGCAATCAAAACTCTCTTTTATCTCTCCTTTTCCTTTTCATCATTCATCATACCTTTTTTCACCAATAAGGAGCAAAGCTGACTGGAAAAGAAAGGAGAAGAAGAGGTCTAGATCATAAGCAACCCTAAGCAAGCAACGACACCCTCTCCCACGCTGTCTCTAGTACCATTAGGACCACGTATTTCTAATTACATACCCTAGCTCAATGCTAATGTGAATTGCAATGTCATGTTTTTTCTTCTTTATTGATTTCGAAAAGAGGCCAACAAATAAATAAAATGAAAAGAAGATGATGTTTTTTAATAAGTAGGGGGAGAGGTCTTAGATTTTAGATTCAGATTTTTAGCTAGATTTTAGGTATGAAATTAGTTGATAAAAAATGGTGATATAGGAGTTCATGGTGATATCATAACCATTGGTTGATTGCATTTGTTGATATCATAGACAATGGAGATGAGGAAAACCATGGACATGATAATAAAGTTTCAAGAGATCCTTTGCAGATTCATAGAGGCCTTATTATAAAACTTAAAGCCAAAGATATGAGAGATTCACTCAGTAAACTAGTACAAGAGACTTGGACTTCTATTACATCAAGATAAGCTAATGAGCATGACTCAAACTTAGACAACAACTTGAAGATCATACGTATTATCCAAAATTATGGGTTGCCTAAGGAGTAAAGAGATGGACCAAGAACTTGCAAGAATAAAAAAGACTTTCTACTTGTCTACTATGGGATGAATTTGAGCATTTACTAAAGCTCATATGAATAGGACCTATTTTTCTTGTGGTTGACAAATTTTGAATATTTCTAGAAGAGAACTTTTCTCGGTTTCTTATTGGGGTTGTTACTAATTTTTCTCTTTGGTTTAGGATTTATTTTCCTATTTAGCTTAGAACTAGTTTTCCTATTTTATATGAAACTAATTTGCCCTTTTCTTTTAGTAATATATTTAGGAAGTTGTTTAGGACTATTTTTCCTATTCCAAATAGGATTATAAGTGTGCTTAGTAGCATATATAAGCCATATGTAAATAGAATTTAGGACTATTTAGTAGCATATATTTTTCCTTGTTCTTTTAGCAATCTATTTAGGAAATTGTTTATGATTATTTTTCCTATTCCAAATAGGATTATAAGTGTGTTTAGCAGCATATATAAGCCATATATAAGGCATAAAAAAAATTCAATCACTAAATTATCTCTGGTTTCTCTCTAATTATGAGGAAATGTTTCTTGGTTCTTTTAAGGACTGAACTTATCAAGTTGTTTACTTATGACATTCTAAACTTGACTTATCACCCACTTTCTTCCTTTCTTGAGTGTGACACCTATTTTTCTTTTATATAACTTCAATTCTTGTCTCATTAATAGACATCGGGTCAAGGTTCTTTCTAAACCTATTTTAGCGTATATTAAAAAATTTATGTTTAATTTGATGATACTTATGTTGGGTCTTATTATAACCATATTTTTAAGGTTCACAAGCTAGGTCTAAATTAGGTTTTCTATCTTTAATTTGTTTTTTTTAGCTTCAATATATAAATTGAATAATGCTAATTGCTTCTTTAAATAACCAATTTGCATATCACAACTCTTTTGCACATAATTTTGTTTTCTTGTGTTATTTATCATTGTTTATTATCAATCCTAGTCTAGTATAAAATAAAATAAAAAAAAGAAAGAAAAAAGACAAGAAGTAAAATTATGAAAGAACAATTTACCTTTTTAAATTATGATCGAGTTTTGGAAAATCAAAAGTTTTACATTTCTTGTTTCATTTTAATACCTTGTTTTAAACATCTTAAAATACTTATGTATGAATTTTTTTTTTTTTTATTTCATTTTGATTCATCTAGAAACATTGAAAACAACCCCTCCTAAGTTATAGTTTATGATCTGCCATAACATAGTTCAACCCCTTTTTGTTTTTTTATTTTCTTTTAATATTGTGTTCTAGACATCGTAAATAGCATATTTATGAGTTTTTATCCTTTCATTCTTTGTCTATCAACCAACTGATTGAGTTTTCAATTATTACAAGCTAACCTGCTTGATTTTGTTTATTTAGTCCTATAAATAACTAAACATAAGAATTAAGTAGGGTTGAGCATGGTCCTCGGAGTTTCTTGAACCGGATTGAAATAAGTACTAGACTGAATATATAGAAGAACGACCGGGACTAGACCAAAATCAAATCGAATAATTTAAAATCGATCATAATCCTAGTTTTTCTTTAAGAACTGTATTGATGATCGGACTAAAAATGAAGTGAAATCGAACCGAACCAAACTAAAGAACTGATTATATATATTAATTTAATACAAGTATATGTTATATATTTAAATAAAAATATGGAAATTCAATATTGTAAATATATTATATATTTGTACACGTGAGTATTACTTAATATATTTCATTTTATAATTATAAAATTATATTTTTATTAATTTTATGCATTCAAAATAAATAATTTTATGTTATAATATATTCCATAATATTTAAAAGATAGTTTATATGAATAAAATGAATTAAAATAATTATAATTATGAAATTAAAAAAAAAATTTAGGACTAAACTAGAACTAAATTGAAAAAATATCCAAATTGCACTGAAGAACCAGATCGAAACTGAACTGATTTTGGTTCAGTCCAATCTTGATCCTTCATCTTTTTCGGTTTGGTCCCAGTCCTTCTATTTTGAAGGACTAGTCCTTCAATTCGGTTCTGAGGTTTTTCCAAATCCTCAACCGGACCAGACCATGCTCAGGCCTAGAATTAAGAGTGGTAAAAGGTAAGAGACATAAGCAACATCTAGAGAAAAGCCAAATAAGAGTGTTTAGTGTAACAAATTTGTGAGTAAACATATGAGGGAGTGTTTGTGAGGTTATTTTGTACTAACATTCTTTACAGGTTTCAAACATTACTACCAACAAGATAAAGGAGTAATTGATGAAACGAAAAGTGATCAATCTTTTGTGATATAAGCAAAGACAATTTGAGTGCATAAATGTGATGTTTAGTAAACTTCAAGATAGATGGGAAAAAAAAGTTTTGCCATAACTAGTCTTCTAAGAAACCAACAACAAAAAGCTTCTAATTCATTAAGGCAAGAAAGGCAACATCCTATAGGAGATGAAAATGTGATGATGGAGAATGCTATGATGGAAGTGATCAAATATCCGTCCCAATTTTAAGAGACAAGTACAAGCTAGGGATGGAGGAAGAATGAGAAAGCAAGAAGATCATGTAGATTGTAATTTAGGGAGCATAAAGATGAAAATCCCTTCTTTCCAAGGCAAGATAGGTCTTGACATTTACCTAGGGTAGGAAAGAAAAGTGGAGTTAGTCTTTGATTGTTATAATTGCTCCAAGCAGAAAAAGGTAAAAATCGTTGTTATTGAATTTACTAATTATGCTTTAATCTGGTGGGATCAATACATGATGTGTAGGAGTAGGAATGGAGAAAGACCAATTGCTTCATTGGAGGATATAAAAACCATCATGAGAAAGAGACTTGTTCCTAGTCATTACCATAAAGAACTTCACCAAACGTTGTAAAGGCTTTACTCAAGGCAATATAAGTGTAAAGGACTACCACAAAGACATTGAAATTTCCATTATTAAAGCCAACATGGTGGAAGATCATGAAACAACCATGGCTAGGTTCCTATAAGGTTTCAAGGTTTTAATAGAGATATTGCAAATGTGGTGGAGTTGCAACAATATGTACATTACAAAAAATTAATGGAATAATGATAGAATTAGTGATAAAAAATTTTTATTGCTAACTACCAACTAATTCCCTTTAAGATAGCAATAAAAAAAAAACCTAAATTAGCAACAAATTTGGTATTTATTACTAATTTCGTTGCAAAAATTAGCGCTAAGGTGGTGCCAATTTTTTGTAAGGGTTTAGCGACGAAATATTTTGTCACTAAAGCTAGTGATGGAATATTCTATCTGTACTTAGCGAAGGATTCAATTTTGTTACTAATTAGCGATGAATTTAATTATGTCGCTAATTTAGTGACATATTAAAGACAAAATCAATTACATTGCTGATTAGTGATGGAATTGATTTTGTCACTAATTTAGCAACAAATTTCATCGCTAATTCAATTGACACATTTGATTCCATCACTAATTTAGTGATAGATTAGCAACGAAATATTCCATTACTACTCAGTGATGAGTTTGATTTTGTTGCTAATTTAGCAACAAAATTTTCGATCACTAATTTCTTAACTCTAAAATGAAAATTTGAGAATTATTTGGGAGTTCGTTGCTAAATAAAAATGAATTAGCAATGAAATTTTTTCATGACTAATTTTCTAACTCCAAATAAAAATTTTAAAGTTATTTAGACGGAAAAAATTAGCGACAGATTTAGATTCATCTCTAAGTAATGAAACTTTATGTTACTAATTTTTTTAGCTTTAAAAGTTATTTAGATAAAAAAAAATTAGTGATGAATTTAGTTCCGTCGTTAAATTAGCAACAAAATTTTCTGTCAATAATTTTTGAGGCAAAATTTTAGCAACAAATTTCATTTTTATCGCTAAATATCAACAAATCAGCGATGAAAATGTTGTTACTAATTTTTTGGCTCCAAAATCAAAATTTTGAATTTTTTGATTATTTAGTGATAAAATTTGTATTTTAACGATGACAAATTTCATCACTAAAATTTTTACCTTATATTTATTTCTTTTCCACTTATTTTTCACATCATTTTCTCTATTCCATTTTTTTTTATTTCTCCACCTTTTTTCTCTATTATTTTCTCATTTCTCCTTTTATTTCTCTAGCTCTTTTCTCTATTATTTTCTTCTTTTTTCATCCTCCCTTAACCCTACCTGCACGTCCCTCACTAGACACCGTTGTGTCCTCTAGCACTTCCTCCATTGTCGCCTCCTTCACCACTTCCTCCACCAACCTTCGCCACATCTGCCACCGCCACATGTTCCCTATTGTTATGTTAGTTAAAAATATGTAATTTTTAATATTTTGTTAATTGAGCATATATAATTATTAATTTTTCTTACTTGAAAATATGTAGTTAATTTTTTGTTAATTAAAAATGTGTAGTTAATTTTTTGTTAATTGAAAATGTGTAGTTATAAATTTATAATTTTAAAGTTATTAATTTTTATTTTATTATCTATAATTATACTTGTTAATGTTTAATTTAAAATTTTTATGATTTATTTATTTTATAATTGATAACATACAAATATTTTGATTTAAAAAATTGATAATATATTAACATTAAAATTCAATAAATTGATAATTTATAAGTATTATAATCAAATTATTAATTTGATGAGTTTATTAATTTTAATTTTTTAAATTAAATAATAAATAGTACATATTTATTTTTTTATAAAACTTTATTAGTATAAAATATAAAATATAAATAAAATTATAAACATTTTAATATAAAAAAATATTAAATAAATTTATAGCAAGGAAAATCTGCTAAACTAGTGTCAGACTTTTGACGAAAATTTTCGAAGCTAAGCTTAGCTATAAAATAACGATGGAACTTTCTGCCACTATTTTTAGTAATGAAAAATTTCATGGTTAAGCTTAGCTATATAATAGTGATGTAATCTTAACAATGGAAAATTCCATTACTAGCCCTTAGTAACCATCAATCTAGCGATGGACTTAAGTCGGTCGCTAAGGCAGTTAAAAGATGAAATCTACCTGGTTGTGACGAAAAATTTTGTTGGAAGTCAAATAGATTTTTGTAATGGTAGAGCTTCAAGACATGGTGCACATGGCCATAAAGGTTGAAAGGTATTTTAAAAGAAAAGGCTTTATAAGGTTTGGGCAATAATATGTGTCTTTTTCAACATAGACGCCGAAATGTGGGACGGAATGAGGAAAAGCCAAATTCTAATCTTGAACCAAACCACCAAAAAGCCAAGGTATAAGAGGTAATTACAGTAAAAGAAAAGGTAATTCCCAAACTAAAACTTATGATATTAAATATTTTAAATGTTCGAGAATAGGCCATATAACTTCTTAATGTCTAAACAAACATGTCATGATGATGAAAGATGATGGTAAGATAGAAAGAGGAGATTATTTTATGCCACTATTAGAGAATGCTAGTGATGTGGAATATGCCATTGATAATGCAATTTATGGTAGCAAGACGTGCTTTGAATATTTAAGTCAAGGAGAAAATGAAGAGAAGAGGAAGAATCTTTTCCATACATGATGCAATGTTAATGATAAGGTACGTAACATGATCATAGATGGTGGTAACAACTAGCATTTTTATTACTGTTATGATTAATAGGTAAAACTTGCCAATAAAGAGCATCCAAGGCCATACAAACTTTAATGGCTTAATGATTATGAAGAAATAAAGGTGAACAAGTAAGTCTTGGTGTCCTTTCTAACTAGGAGGTATAAGGATAAGGTATGTTGTGATGTTGTACCTATGCAAGCTAGCCATATTCTTTTAGGATGTCTATAATAATTTAATAGAAAAGCTTAACATGATGGACATACCAATAGACATTCTTTTAACAAAGATGGAAGACATATCACTTTGGCACCATTGAACCCAAAACAAGTGTATGAAGATCAATTAAGATTGAAACAAGAAAGTGAGAGAGAAAGAGGGAGAAAAAGAAAAGAAAAGAAAGAGAGGCTGAAATTGAAAAGAAAAAAAATAAGAGAGGCTAAAATTAAAAAGAAAGAAAAAGAAAGTGAAATGAAAAAAGAGATAGAAGAAAAAAAAAGTGACCTTATATGCAAAACAAAGTGAGATAAAAGAAAGCATTCTTTCTAATCAACCTATGACTTTACTCATGTATAAGGAGGTTGATCATTGTTGTAATGAGCTTGACCCCTCTTTGCATATTCTTATTGTTTCTAGTTTGCATGTCATGAAGATGTTTCTCATTAAAGTTCTTAATGGTTTACCACCTTTAAGTGGAATAAAACATCAAATAAACTTCATCCTTGGTGTTTTAATTCCAAATAGATCCATATATAAAAGTAATCTTGAGGAGACAAAGGACTTTAAAGGTTACTGGAGAAACTTTTAGATAAAGGATATGTAAGTGAGAGCATGAGTTTATGTGTCATGCTTGTTTTGCTAATAACTAAAAAGGATGAAACTTAAAGGATGTGTGTGAATTGTCATCCCATTAACAAAGTCATTGTAAAGTATAGACATCCTATTCTTATATTAGATGAAATGTTAGATGAATTGCATGGTGCATGTGCGTTCACTAAGATTGATCTTAATAGTGATTATCTTTAAATAATAATTAAAGAGGGAGATGAGTGGACAATTACTTTAAAACAAAATATTTTTTATATTAATGGTTGGTGATGCCTTTTAGAGTAATTAATGCCCTTAATACTTTCATGAGAATAATGAACCATATTTTGCATGCATCCATAGATAAGTTTGTAGTTGCATATTTTAGTGATATTTTGATTTATAATAGGAGTTTAGAATAGTATATAGATCATTTAAAATATATTTTGGATGTTTTGAGAAAAGAAAGTTTATTTGCTAATCTTAAGAAGTGTTCTCTTTATACAAATCAACTTGTGTTTCTTAGTTTTGTTATGAATGCTAATATAATTCAAGCTAATGAAAATAAGGTACAAGCCATTAAAGATTGGCCTACACCTAAACATGTTAGTAAGGTAAAGAGTTTTCTTAGTTTGGCTAGCTTCTATGGAAGGTTTGTAAAAGATTTCAGTTCCATAGTCACACCATTAACTAAATTTGTAAAGAAAAGTGTTGGATTACAATAGGGAAAGAGTAAAAAAAGGCTTCTAATTTGATTAAAGAAAAGTTAATTTTTGTACTTTCACTTGCTTTACCTAACTTTGTAATACTTTTGAGATTGAATGTGATGGCTCAAGTTTGGGAATTAGAGCCATATTGATACAAAAGAATTATCCCATTATAGTGAGAAGCTTAATGGAGCTGCTCTCAATTGCCCAACCTATGATAAAGAGTTATATGCATTGGTTAGAGCATTGGAGACTTGGCAACACTACTTTTAGCTCAAAGAGTTTGTCATCCATATCAACCATGAATTTTTGAAGTACTTGAAGGGACATGGTAAGTTGAATAAACGACATGCCAAATGGGTTGAATTAATTAAGAATATTAATATCATGGTTAATGCATTATATAGAAAGTATGTACTTTTTTTACTTTGAATGCAAAATTACTTGGAATTGAATATATTAAGGAATTATATGATGATGATTCCAATTTTGCTAATGTATTCCAGCATGTGAAAATGTTGCATTCAATAAGTTCTTTGGGCATGATACCTTTTTATTTAAAGAAAATAAACTGTGTGATTAAAAGTTCATTAAGAGATTTGTTAGTTCATAAGGCACATAGTGGGGGACTAATAGGACATTTTGGTGTCAAGAAAAATTTAGGTATCTTACATGAGCACTTATTTTGGCCTAACATGAAAAAGGATGCAGAGAGATAATATAAAAGATGCATTGCAAACGAACAAGTTAAATATAAAGTTATGCCTTATGGTTTGTGTACTCATTTACCCATTCCTAATGAACCTTGGGTAGATATTTCTATGGACTTTGTTTTGGGTTTATCTAGGACAAAAAGGGGAAAGGACTCTATTTTTATGGTTGTTGATAGGTTTTCTAAGATGACATATTTCTTTCCTTGTCATAAGATCCATGATGCAATCAATATAGCTAACTTGTTTTTCAAGGAGGTGGTAAGACTCCATGGTGTGTCAAGAAGTATAGTAAGTGTTGGTGATGTGCCCTTGACCCATTTTGTAATGGATTGTTTTTAATAATGTCATTGTTTCATTATATTAAATATCTCTATTATAATGTGTTTATAAGTGATAAATTTCATAAATAGTTAATTCTATTAAAGTCATCAAGTATGTGACTTGACAGTAAATTAGGTATAAAAATTCTACTTTTGAATTATCTCTAGTCAGTCATTATTATTAGGATAATAATGAAGGAAGACTAGTATGTTTTGATTGATGACTATATTTTACCAGTCATGTATGTAGGATATCAAGTCAAATACAAATACATGTTTGAGAAATATTATATTTGACCTACTCACTGTGAGAATACTACATGGATAAGTTGTCAATAATTCTCATACAATAATATTAACTTAATCTTTTGATATGAAAACCACCATTGATTCCAATGTGATGAACTTTATGTTTTGATATAGTCTCACATTATCTTTAATGGGACGGTTATACAAAACTAATATTGGACATGGAGTAAATTATATAAAGGAATATGAGTGATTGAAAAAGAATTTGTCTCATATGTATTTATGAGAAATATATCTTTGGACCTCTTGATGAGTTAGATTGAAAAATTACATGGTCATACGAAAATAAATTGATAAATGTTATCAATGTCATTTTATATTAGTCTACTTAGAAATTGAGAAATAATTTAATTGAACTATATATGGATGACATGATTCATGCTTTATGTTCAATTGAGATATAATGTGACAAAAAAAATTATAATGTAATTTGTAAGATAGGTTAGGTTGATTAATGACCTTCATATAATTTGGGTAGTCATAAAGTCATGCTAAAAGCCATTTATGATTTGTGGGTCAAAAATAGTTTTTGGCCAACTACCAACGTTATGTGAACTTATAAGGTTACACATTTAGAACAAGCCTAAAAGCAAAATTAGATTTACTACTCTCGTTGGATATATATATATATATATATATATCTATATATATATATATATATATATAATAATTGAGATAATTAGATATATTATATAAAATAATCAGATATTTGATTTGTTTTATAAGTTAAAAGAGAATAATATATAGAGTTATCTGTCTATGTATA